>JABMCL010001228.1:245000-255000 GCA_018857735.1 Alviniconcha marisindica
TGGCCTAGCTAATTACATTATGGTCTTAGTGAACTGGTTTGGCTTAGCTAATTTCATTATGGTGTTAGTGAGCCGGTCTGGCCTAGCTAATTTCATTATGGACTTAATAAGCCGCTTTGGCCTTGCTAATTACATTATGGTCTTAGTGAGCCGGTCTGGCCTAGCTAATTTCATTATGGTCTTAGTGAGCGGCTTTGGCCTTGCTAATTACATTATGGTCTTAGTGAGCAGCTTTGGCCTAGCTAATTTCAATATGGTCTTAGTGAGCGGCTTTGGCTAAGCTAATTATAGGGCTGGTAATAAGCTTTGGCTCTCCTCTTTCTTCATAAGTTGTTATTTGTGGACATTGTGTTTGTGACTTTGCCCTCTACAACTAATAGAACATTATACTGATATTATAACTTCTATTGTTAATTGATTGTACATAGTCCTCTGGGTAAGTTAGTATAACCTAATAATATATGATTTGTTTGTTTGTTTGTTTTCTCGGGTGGTGGTAGTAGTGGTCTAATATCACCTTGCTATGAACAGACATAAAATAAAACATTGATTGATTAATGAAACATTAAAATGGCTGTCAGCGTTGCCCATCTTAATGAAGGAGCCATTGTGGTGGTGACAGTGAAGCGCTAGGTATATAAAATTATAGTCTCCCTCTTTCCCCACTTCCTGGGATCTCGGCGGTCCCACTCAGCACCTCTTCCGAGACAACTCGGCGATAACGAAGAGTTTAAGCAAACCAAACAAACATGATTTCTTTTTTTTCAAACGACAGACAAAACGCTGGCTGGCCGTTATCTGTGTTCTGCAGATAGTTTGCTGCTGTAAGCTCCACCACCGCATGCATCCGGATACAGCTGAAGTATTTGTGTAGTCAGCGAATGAGCTGCAAGGCACGCGCACGTGTCACAACATGCCGCATGTTACATCATCATCAACGTGTTTTTGTAGGCTGGAGAATGCCTATGAAAATTCTTGTCAGCTTCAGCTGCCATAATGCTCATGCTGAAGGGGACCAGTTATCGCCTAAGCAGTTTGGATTATTATTTACATCGTAATTAATTGCAATAAATGGGCGAAACATCATAGCACGTATTCTCCGTTATCACTCCGATTTTTAAAGGTTTTGCACATGTTTCAACGACAAAGGCGTTGTAGAGAGGGACGGAGACAGGGAGGGGGTGGGGGGGGGGGGGGGGGGGAGGAGAGAGACAGACAGACAGACAGACACAGAGAGACAGAGAGAGACATAGACAGAGACAGAGACAGACAGACAGACAGACAGACAGAAATAGCATATTGTTTATTGCAACACCTTCTTTGCACATACATTCACTTGACGGCAAGTACAAAGAAAGGGTTTTCTGTCCAAATAAAGATAGTAGCATAAAGGCGAGCTCACGTGCCACTTCATTCCCAGTACCATTGTCAATCGATCCTTTGTCAAACCTTTATTAATTTCCAAAACATGCGGGGTTTGTTTTGGCAACGGTCGAATAATATCGCAGATTTGGTCGTCTTGAACAGCATGATTAGCCTGTATGATCAAACCACACAAAAAGGATTTTTTAAAAATGCTGCTTTTATTTAGAGCAATACAAACACGCGGAATTTCAGTGAAAACTTCTTCCAAAAACAAACAAACAAAGGTAGAAGTCCAAGTAGAAATATGACAGACATATAATATTATAACAAACAGGAATGAAAACTGAACTGCTTATCTTGCGTTTGGAAGCGACGTTTTGAGGGTCGCATTGCAAACACCAAGCACTGGTTTACGACATCCTTCCTTCAACCGCTGCCGTATTTAGTTACGCCATAGGGTCCAGAAAACTGTCAGCTAACGAGCAGTTTTTTGTTGGTGCTCATCAGTAGTAAGATTGTTACAAGCAACTCAGATTATATCAGACATTTGTTTTATAACTGACCATGTTGCTTACGCCAGCTCAAATAAAGCAAAACCGTTTGAATAGAGACGGAACTTATTTTCTTTCTTTTTTACCCAGGGTGGATGCGCCTCATGTTTGCGTGCGTGCTTGGGCAGTTGCTTCTACAGTCATATTAATACCCGAACCTTTCGGAGGGCGCTGACCGCGTCGGTGGACAGCTGCGCGGAGCTAAGAGTGCCCCTTCAGTGGCGTAACTAAATCTGGTAGAGTTTGGAGGAAGGTGCCAGAATACAATGCTCGGAGTGTGGGTCGCATGCTTACATGAAAATGAGCGACGCATTCGATCCAGAAAACAGCCTATGCCGTTAGGTCAAATTTTAAAGTGTTATGCTGCCATCATTGCGATGGTGATGCTGCACTCATGGGCAACACTCTTGATTTTGTCGTGGTACTGATCGAGTTGTGGAACATTCCATAGCCATTGATGGATGGTCCTCTGAAAGTTTAACATATATATATATATAACGTCGGTTGTCCAACAGTGTCGTTTCTTTCATTGGGCAGGCAACTGGCGTCTTTCTTTTTTCTTTTCTTTTAAGATACTTTTTTGTTTTATAGATATATTTCTATATTTAAAGTTGCATGTATAATTGTTTTGAAATATTGTTTTGTAAGGGCGCATTTGACTGGTGGACACCAGCGACACTTAACTAACAATGTTTCATTTTGCAAAGAGGAAAAACGACAGGTTTCTATTAATGTTACATTCAGAAGGGGTTTCAGTCGCTACAGCACTAGCCTGAATAAGGCGTTTTGAAGGGCCATGCTGGCCAGCCTAGCAGTTTGCATGAACCTTGCTGGGAGTTCTCAGTGTATCGGATGTCTGCATAGTCACACGATTTGACGGTGCATCTGCATAAAATACCCAGACTCCCAACTCTCCCGTCAGATAGGGAAGAAAAAACAAACAAACCCACACACGTTAATATTGCAGAAAGAGTTAGATCTAATCGAGTGCTATGTATAGCCACTCAAAAATGCTGACGAAATCGTTTTGGAAACTCAGTCTTTCTGTTTTGGAAAGATTGTTGTCTTTTGGATCTGTGCATGACGATAATTGTTGTTTATGAAATGACTCAGTATGCGAGAGGAAAAAAAAATGAGAGAGAGAGACACAGAGAGACAGAGACAGAGACAGAGAACTGGGAACAACATAGTTTGCATCACCTTTCGCTAAAAGAGCGAACCATTCCTGTGGCGCCAGACACTGCTCGTTGCGTGATCCAGATCCGATCCAGGACATCAAAAATCGCCAGTGTGAATGAATTAAGTCCTCATTGCCCACATTCGATCGTTACAGATAATACTACAGCATTAGAAGAGGCTTCAAAAGATGTCGGTATTGTCTAAAGAGACATGCAATTTGGCATGAAGGGCTTGTGGCCTTTTTTAATTTTTTACTCAGGCATTGATGTGTAATAGGATCGATGTAACTGATTAGGAGGCGATGGAAACGGAAGCAGTAGGGAATATGAAGCGGTGGTTTTGAAGTGCGAAGGAACTTGTGCGCTCTCTGTCATCCAGCAATTTGTTGACCAACCGCTGTTTTCTTTTCCGCACCCGCAGAGAACATGTAGGAGTGTTGTATACCGAAATCAGGATTTGTTCTGACAGACTGAAGGAGTTCGTGATTTAGACGGGTTCTTCGTCTTCCTGTCCTAATCTCTTCTTGACCTTATTTCTCCTCCTTCAAGTTGTCTTTCTTCTTCTTCTTCTTCTACTACTTCTTCTTTCTCCTCCTCCTCTCCTTCTATCTTCTTTTTCTTCTTCTTCACCTTCTCTTCCTCCTCCTTCTTCTTATTCTTTCTCCTCCTCCTCCTCTTCTTCTTCTTCTTCTTCTTCTTCTTCTTTTCTTCTTCTTCTTCTTCTTCTTCTTCTTCTTCTTTCTCCTCCTCCTCTTCGTCTTCTTCTTTCTCTTCTTCGTCTTCTATCGCCTCCTTTTTTACCTTTCCGTCTCCATCGTCCTAGGAGTGACAGGACGTTAAAACCTAAGTACTGAGCAGCTACTCTTTAATTCCTTTTAAGTGACAGTAAGATGCATACTGTCATTGAAAGGACACCCGATAATAGCCAGGCACGAGGAAGCACAAACTTCTAGTCCTCACACTCCAGCAGCTGAGAGTTATAATTACCTAAACTGAGGATGATCTTAAAGACACTGACGCCATACCCAAAATTGGGTCCTGTCGGCGTTTCGCACTTGTAGTGCGCATCAAGATCAAGATCAAGATCAAGACACTGCAACCACGTGATTTAAAATCCGCAGCCGGGACAAAAAAAAAACCTGTTATTTTAGCTCCACCCTTCTTCGTCACGGATCTGATGGAGTCGTACTCAAAGATCTGATAGTACCGTGTCCCAAATATAGCTATAGGTTATTGGTTTGCATTATGGCTTCACAGCTGGAAATGAGGGCACATATTGATTTGGGGGCAGCCCCTGCTGTGTCCGTCTGACAAAAGTCTGCAAAGAAACATGGAGTATTTCACGTCACCAGGCCGACTTTTTTGTTCTTTCTAAAAGAATCCCCCCAAAGCAAGAATGGTCACATCATCACGTTTACCGCTGTCTGACTCAGTCCCAAGAAAAGGATAATAATAAGGTCCATCCAAAGCTAAGGATTGACGCTCTTTCATTTTCATAATAATATAATAAATTCTTATAAAGCGCTATTCTCTAACCATAAACTCACTGCGCTGTACAAGCGTCACATGCACAGAGAGGAAGAGAGAGCGAGACATAGAGGGACAGACAGAGAGACAGAGTGAGAGAGAGAGAGACAGACAGACAGATACAGAGACAGAAAGAGATAAACACAGAGAGACACAGAGAGGCAGACAGAGACAGAGACGGAGACAGAGAGACACAGAGAGACAGACAGAGAGACAGAGTGAGAGAGAGACAAAGACAGACAGACAGACAGATATAGAGACAGAAAGAGATAAAGACAGAGACAGAGAGAGGCAGACAGAGATAGAGACAGAGACAGAGACGGAGACAGAGAGACACAGAGAGAAACAGAGAGAGAGAGTCAAACCGACAGACAGACAGAGAGACAGAGAGAGACAGAGAGACAGAGACAGAGAGACAGAGACAGAGTGACAGAGACAGAGAGACAGAGACAGAGACAGAGACAGACAGACAGACAGACAGACAGACAGACAGACAGACAGACAGACAGACAGACAGACAGACAGACAGACAGAGACAAGAGACAGAGACAGAGAGACAGTAGGATACAGAGAGAGACAAACGACGGGACCTGATCATTCGTAATACAGACATATATATAACCTAAATCATCAGTGCTTGGCTGGGCCAGTAAATCATTTGACCGCTTCCCCCGGATACCCCACACCGAAGATAATTAGCACCAACCATACAACCAAGACGATGTGGGTTTCTCCAGAGATGCTCACCTAAACTGGATAAACATCCAACGGGCCCCCATCCCGCTTTCTTTGTGATGGAAATTGCTGTCTCTTATTACTCCAGGAATCGATGCTGAGGGCGAAGACGCGGGGGCGAGAGAACTGAAGGACCGAGAGCTGCTGACTACGCTCAACAGTTGACCCAGAAGCTGAGATGACGCACCGGAACTAAACGCCGCCATAATTAGTGGTTGGGAAATCCCATTCAAAACGAGGCCCTGCTTCACTTTGAGTGCGCGTGCGTCGTGGCCTGTTTCAGTGCGAACACACGCAGACATAGATACACAGACACAGACATACACGCAGACATAGATAGACACACACACAGACACACACGCAGACATAGATACACAGACACAGACACACACGCAGACACACAGCGGCGCGCGCCACACACACACACACCACACACACACACACACACACACACACACACACACACACACCACAACACACACACACACACACACACACACACACACACCACACACACACACACACACACACACACACACACACACACACACACACACACACACACACACACACACAAACACACAACAACACACACACACACACACACACACACATACACAACACACACACAACACACACACACACACACACACACACACCACACACACACACACACACACACACACACACACACACACACACACACACACACACACACACACACACACACACACACACACACAACAAACAAACAAACAAACAAACAAACAAACAAAAGCCAAAAGACAATTCATGATTATGGTGTAGAGTGTGGCGGGCTGATGATCGATTTAATAACATCATACACTCGGATACCGGGAACTGGTTCAGTGGGAAAGTAGTCTCTGTGTCTCTTTCTTTTTTTCTTTTTTCTTTTTTCCTTTTTTCTTCTTCTTCTTTTCTTTCTTTTTCTTGGCAGGACTCCAGACGCGGAAAATGGAATCGTTAGCCTATAACTCTCATCAGTGTACCCATCGACATGACCACGAAGCCAGCGTGTTCGATGTGCTGCTGCCGCAACACCAAGACACGATTAATCATTTATGACTCTGGCGTTCCGTCCGGTGTTGAGGGATGTGTGCCGATACTGCAGTTCGTCGGTTAATATGTCTTCCATTATAATCAAACCACCTACATGTGAACGTGAAGCATACAGATAGGAAACTCGATCACCAACAGATGACTGTAGATACTCCGTTGAATTACTCAGACGGCAGAAGTAATGCTTGTACACAAATCAACTATTTCGTTAACGTCCTAGCGCATGTGAACTACTTGTAAAAAGCACATGGCCAAACAGATAAAGCAAAAACAAACAAAAAACAAAAAACGAAAACGAAGCACGTGCAAATAGCACGCTAGCTGCAGTGGACGTGGTTTAATTTGCACCACACACCACAGAGAAATGGGGTAAGTAGGTAGTATTTTATTACGCTTTTTTTTATTTTTATTACGCCAACACACAAATATCAGTTGACTATCAGCACCCCTAATACCCCCCCCCCCCCCCCACCACCTCCCCACTCTCTCCGCCCCACCCCAAGCCTAAATTCCTACCCACCCCCAAACAACAACTGAAAAACACACACACTAAAACTAAAAGCAAAATAAAATTAAAATAATAAAAAAGAAGAAGAAAGAAGCAAAGAACAAACAAACAAACAAAAGAAGACAAAGCACGTCATGTAGGATAATCTTCATTCACTATATTCTCGGAGTTACTTCAGAAGTTTTATTCTGCTTATTCAACAAGATAAGAAAACACAACATACACACACACACACACACACACACACACACACACACACACACACACACACACACACACACACACACACACACACACACACACACACACACACACACACACACACACACACACACACACACACACACACACACACACATATATATATCTCAGAAGTTTTATTCTGCTTATTCAGCAAAATAAAAATAAAAAGTTATCTCAAACTATTATATGGACAGACGTACGCTTCTATTACCGTAGCACCTAAAGATAATATTCGTTTGGAGTTTAATCCACAAAGAGAATTATAGAACTGCAGACTCACAGACATTTTCTAGCGCTAGCTGTCACGTTGAACTTGTTGCGAGCACCACAAGAGTTCCTGAAGTGCGTGGTACGGAATGCTTACGATGCCTAGCCAAACATTGGCAGACACAGTCGGACTATTTGGGTTCCAGATATGTGATGGGTAGCTGGGTTGTTCCGTGTGCTTACGCCAGCGAGACCATATTTTAACAAAACAATCTTCGTTTGTGGTTCTGCCTCCCAAACCTCCATTCTTCCAGCAGGCATCGTTTTTTCTAGCAGGCCGTGTGGGGGGCGAAAGCCAGTCAAAACAGAAATGACATTCATCCAACATTCAGCCAATCGTAGCTATCGTCAGATTGCTGCCGAACACGTATCTGAAAGCCAAAATAATCAGATTGTGTTTGTAAATGTTTGGGCATCCATCGGTCGCGGTCACTCGGCGCACCGCATCTATTGGCATAATTATGTTTGACAGGCTGTGGGCAAACAAACAAAAACCAAAAACCAAAAGAACAGAACAAAACAAAGTAATTACAGTGATAAAGTCAGTATAAAGGAAGCTGGATGACAAAGCAAATATTAGCTATAATTATGTTTTTTCAAGTATATTTCCTGAAATAAATTGTTCTGAGTTTCTTTATTTTTAATCCTTTCGACTGTCAGTGATATATTATTATCGTTCTTTGATATATCGTACAAATGTGTGTGTGTGTTTGCGCATGCATGTGTGTGTGTGTGTGTGTGTGTGTGTGTGTGTGTGTGTGTGTGTGTGTTGTGTGTGTGTGTGTGTGTGTGTGTGTGTGTGTGTGTGTGTGTGTGTGTGTGTGTGTGTGTGTGTGTGTGTGTGTGTGTGTGTGTGTGTGTGTGTGTGTGTTGTGTGTGTGTGTGTGTGTGTGTTGTGTTGTGTGTGTGGTGTGTGTGTGTGTGTGTGTGTGTGTGTGTGTGTGTGTGTGTGTGTGTGTGTGTGTGGTGTGTGTGTGTGTGTGTGTGTTGTGTGTGGGTAGGGGGAGGAGAGAGAGAGAGAGAGAGAGAGAGAGGGAGGGGGGAGTATACGCGTATGTGTTCTGAACTTTTTTGCATTTAATCCTACCATCTATCACTGCTGCAATTTTTCTCACTGCATTAGGAGTGAAGTGTTGTGCTGCTGCACACAGACAATCTTAACCATACTCATTGTTTTCAGCCGTATAGACATCTTCAAAACCGCGCATGAGGGACACATTAATCGATCAGAGATTTTGGCCACGCATTAATTAGTATCGTTGTGACTGCATTCGGCTCTCATAATAGAGTCTCTCTCATATTCTTCTTTTCGGTGTGCGACTATTGATTTTTATATATACATATATTATTATTTTTTTGAACACCCATTTTAAACAAGTATATAAATCTATACATAAACGAAGAAAGTCTTTAAGCATTGATGATGATGAAGAGGAGGAGGATGGTGATGATGATGATGATGATGATGATGATGATGATGATAGTGATGGTGGCTGTAGTACGTTGATAGTGCAGGCTACAATGGTAATAGTAACAGTGGCGGTGATAGTGATGATGGTCGGTGATGATGGTGGCCCTGCTGCAGCCGCTGCTCATGGCTAACGCCTGTATATGTATAGACTGTCCACTTCTGCATCACCGGGAAATGCCCATTGTTTTGAATGATCCGTTCCCATCAGAAGCATTCAAGCGTGTGGAAACTGCCACAAGATTTCCCTGGAAAGGACCGGACGACAGAAGTCCCAGAAGCAAACCCACCTTTGAGTCGACTGCTATATATTCATTACCATCGCTCGTGGCGCTGATTATACATAATTATTGTGGTCAGGGAGCAATGTCCGGCACTGGCACGGCAGAATTCAGCACGCCGCAACTCGTTACCGTCCTGACCTCTGTTACAGGACAGACTGCCCGACCACCCGCTCGGATGTTTTATGGACGTCGAGGGTATACCGTCCGAGATTTACACGCACACTGCATTTAATGGGTATCCTTCAACACTCGAAGGGGAAGCGAACCGAAAAAGAACCACGGGCCCTATGGGTAGGAATGGGCTATGCAATATACATGTACCGGTTGTTAATTTACTTGATTTCTCGTGGAGACTGTTAAATCTCGACGTTTGACAGTCCCTGAAACACGACCGTGAGTGCTTGCCGTTTTAATGCCGGGATGTGTAGCGAAAGTGTCAAATACGTCACGAGACAACCTTTTTCTGCTCTTCATTGGTAAAGAGTGAACCAACATGGCTGCCGGCAAGTACGAGAGAGAGAGAGAGAGAGAGAGAGAGAGAGAGAGAGAGAGAGAGAGAGAGAGAGAGAGAGAGAGAGAGAGAGTTTTTATTTTTATTTTTTATCTTCACCCAAAACATGACGGACAAAAGCCGAACTTTTGCTTCATTGAACTGAACTGTGTGTGCAATGACTGTGTGAACGTCCTGTAAGCGTATCTGTCAAGATGACAAACAGACAAACGCACGATAACACGACTTACGGATCAAGCCAACGAATGCGAATGAGTTTCTGACCGTACCGGGAACTGATCAT
>JABMCL010001228.1:260000-262500 GCA_018857735.1 Alviniconcha marisindica
CGTGGTGACAAAACGTGCCGAAAGGTCCACTCGCTGCACGTTTTGTCACTCTCTGCCAGCAACACTCACTAATCTGTCTTTCCCTACCCGTGTGTGTGTGTGGTGTGTGTGTGTGTGTGTGTGTGTGTGTGGCTGGTGTGTGTGTGCGCGCGCGCGCAGTGCTGTGTGTCGCGGATAGTGTGTTTGCCGCGCAGCGCGCGCGCGCCGATGTGTGTGTGTGTGTGTGTGTGTGTGTGTGTGTGTGTGTGTGTGTGTGTGTGTGTGTTTGTCCGTGACAGCGTGCGCGGGCCGCGTGTGTGTTGTTGTGTATTGTGTTGTGTTTATTATCCCCGCCTCAATCAGCGCTAAAATGAAATTTGTATTGCTTTGAGTAGACAATAGGCTACTGCTGCCCTAGCTCTGTGAGCTGTGTGAAATATGGACATAGATAATTATAGAGACTGAGTGAAAATGTGGTTTGATTGTGTGTTGTGGAGTCCTTTTTTGATTTAATGGCTGGATGGGGGGAACAGAAGGTAAACGTGGATGACTTTGGGTGTGAGGTTTTTATTCCATGCAGGTTTGTACATTTTTTGGCATAATATGGAAATGTTTTTTTTTTTCTTTCCCTTTTTCCCCCCCCCTCACCTTCTCTCTCTTTCCTCCACTGGTCCTCTCTGTCTCCTTTTCCAAACTTTTCTTTTCCCCCCTCTCCCGACTCTGTCTCTGTCTGTTTCCCCTCCCTCCCCCCTCTCTCTCTCCCCAGTGACTTTTTCCCCCCTGTTCCCCCCCCCTTTTTTTTTTTTCCCCCTTTCCCCCTCTCTCCCCTCTCTGCCCCTTTCGGGCTCCCCCCCCCCTCCCCCCCCTCTCTCTCCAAAATTTTTTTTTCCCCTGTCTCTGTCCCTCTCTCTTGGCCCCTGTCTCTGCCCTCTCTCTATCTCTTCTTCCCCTGTGTCTCTCTTCTCCCCCTTTTTCCCCTTTTTTCCCCCTTCTTGTCTTTCTCTGTCTCTTTTGTCTCTGTCCTCTCTTCTTTCTGTCTTCTCTGTCTTCTGTTTTGTTTTTATTTTGTCTGTCTGTCTGTCTGTCTGTCTGTCGTTTTCTCTGTCTTGTCTGTCTGTCTGCTTCTCTCTCTCTCTCTCTCTCTCTCTCTTCCCCTCTCCTCTCTCTCTCTCTCTCTTTTCTCTCTCTCTCTCTCTCTCTCTCTCTCTCTCTCTCTTCCCTTCGTTTTTCGTTTTCCCCCTTTTGTCTCTCTCCCTCCCCTTTTTCTCTCTCGTTCTGTCTCAACATTCGTTCTGTTCCCCCCCCCCCCCCCCCCTCCCCTTTATTTCTCTTTTTCTTCTTTTCCTTTTCCGCCCTCCCCCCCCCCCCCCCCCTGCCTTTTAAAAATCCTTTTTTATATTAATAAAAAAAAGGTTTTTGTTTTTGGTTTTAATTTTTTTAGTACCCAAAACCCGTTTTTTCCGTTTTTGCATAATTTTTCCCCCCCCCCCCCCCCCTTTCCCCCCTTCCCCCGCCTCTCTGTAAATTACCCCTTTTTTTTGTTTGTTTTTTTAAAATTTATTTTTACTTTTTTTCCCACTTTTTTTTCCCGCTTTTTAAAATTTTCCCTTTCAGTCGTTTTCTCGTTTTTTATGTGTTTTTTGTTATTATTATTTCTATTATTATTATTATTATTATTATTATTATTTATTATTTTTTTTATTTTTTGTTTTTGTTTGTATTGGGGTTTTATCCCTTTTATCATAATATTTTAAATGTGAATATCTTGGGTTTTTAGTAGTACTGTAGCAACGGGAATTTTGTGAGTCGGCCTTTGTGCTAATAATTTTCATCGTTGAAAAATAAAGTTTCAATGAACAATCAATTAACCAATCAAACCCCCTCTCTCTCTTTTCTTTTCTCTCTCTCTCTCTCTCTCCCTCTCTCTCTCTCTCTCTCTGACTTTCTCTCCCCCTTTTTTTCTTTGTCTCCCCTCTCTCTTTAACGGGGAGGCACGGGAGGGGACCCCACGCACGTACGTACGCACACACACACACACACACACACACAAACACACACACACACACACACAACCCAAAAACACCCGCACAAAAGTACAGACACAATGTTTGTACTGATATCCCAAAAGGGGAAAAAAAAAGGGGCAAATTTCCTGCACGATTTGTCACTACCCCGTTGGGGACAAAAAAGGCAGGCATGCCGCCCTTTTTTCAAACCCTTTGTGACAAAAGTGGGCCCTAGTGACAAAACGTGCCGCAACAGACATGTATTCACAAGACGCGGCAGGATTTAGTTGCCACTCCCGTGTAGGTTTTCATTTCAAGCAAAGTCAATATACTTTAATCATCCCTCACAGGGCAATTCAGCTAGCTACTAAATTTCATTAACTTCAAAATAGTAAAAGGAACACCAGAGCAACGCCAAAAGCATTTAAACTGATAATAATAAACAGACATACTGGAGGGGGGAGGGGGTGGAAATTCTCTCTTTTTTTACTTTTTATTTTTTAGGTCGAAAACCG
>JABMCL010001228.1:267500-277500 GCA_018857735.1 Alviniconcha marisindica
ATGATTGGTCGAATCGTCGTTGCATACATGATTTAGAGACAAATGATTGGTCGAATCGTCGTTGGATACGTGATTTAGAAACAAATGATTTGTCTAATCGCCTTTAGATACGACATTGTTGATTGTTGATTGGCTGAAGCGTGGGTCGAGTTGAGTTCACAACGCATAATTAGGACAGACCGTCAATGTAAGAATACAGTGACCACTGCATTGTCTATATCGGCTCTAGCTGTTATCCCGCCGGCATACGAAGAGCATCTCGATACTGTGCAGCAACACATCACGCACGAAGAAGCCGGAGAACGGGATTGAAACAATGGTAAAGAAGGTAAAGACTTCAGAAACGGATGCTGTTGTCTCCAGAGGGCGTCTTCCCACGAGGGCTGAAACGTGTGCCAAAGTCTGTGACTGGCTGTAATTGCTTCGAAACGCACCTGATACCTCCTGTTGCAGTTTTTTTTCTTTTCTTTTTTTCCTGTTCTCTTGACTTAAATTAATTGAAACTGCGTGCACGCTAGTGCTCGGCTCGGCTTTCTTTTCCTGACCTGCTGTTTAAAAGGTTAATTTTCTTCCTCTTGTCAAGACGATGAAAATATAATCGGTTCGCGCTCACCACGAAGTGTGCGTGCATTTGTGACGTGTATATGTGACGTGGTGTGTGTGCGTGTGCGTGCGCGCGTGTGTGTGTGTGTGTGTGTGTGTGTGCGTGTGTGTGCGTGCGTGCGTGCGTGCGTGCGTGCGTGCGTGCGTGTGTGTGTGTGTGTGTGTACGCGCGCGCGCGCGTGTGCGTGTTTATGCGCGTGTGCGTGTATGGATGAACTTTCATCATGTTTGAGCATTGAAACTCATCCCACAGAAACCTACAGGAAGGATTGGTTTGAATAATTGTTTCTTCTTTTTCAGTTCATTGCAGAGTTCATCGTTTGTCGGTGTATATTTTATTGATATAACACTCTGAGTGTACACTGTAACGTTGTGTGTTTTTTGTCTGGGAGTGTGGGGGGAGGGGGTGGTGGTGGTGGTGGATTGGTTATTCTACAGTATCCCACTGGTCAGCAAGTAATGATAAAGAACAAGTGATACAGCACATTTTGCATACGTGCGATCGGGACAAACGATTAGCGGGGATAGCTCAGTGGTTAGAGCGCCGGACTCGTGATTGAAAGGTCGCGGGTTCGAATCCCTGCAGGAGCGGCGGGAGAATTTTCTTCTCCAGGGTCAACTTTCTGTGCTGACTCTTATTTCGGTATCCGTTCCACCCCGTGTTACCGCAGTAGCACGTAAAAGACCCCGGTCATTCTGCCAAAAGTGCAGGGGCAGGTTACAGCTAAACACGCATACACCTTACGTATGTGGCTTTGCATGAAGTGACATTGTGCATGGTTGTATGGTTTACACAGAACTCGCGCCGAGTCGGCTGCAGTTTCATGTGGCACCAGCCCTGTCAGCGCTGTAGTACACCCTTCGGTGGATATCCAAAAAATGCGCTATGAAAAGCTAGTCACTCACGTAGAACCACATGCGAGCGCAGTGAGTCTGCTCAAGAGAGCGGAGAATAGCGCTATATAAGCGATCATCAATCAATCAATCAATCGCAGTTAGATATGACTTTGCTGACAGGTGATTGGTTGAAGCGTGTGGGGCCGAGAAGAGTTCACAACACATAATTATGACAGACGGTCCGTGTAAGAATACAATGACCATTGCACTGTCAGCGAAGGGAGAAGTTCCAACGCTCGACTTCTTCTGGAATTACCGAGTAGAAACAATCGTAGAAAATATGCTAGAGACATCGCCAAAAAGTATTAAAAGTTCGTTTTGATGAGGTATGAAACGACGGCGCGAACTCTGTGAAAGACGAAGACAACTAGAACAGACAGAGTAAGCCTTTTGAGAAATTTCATTGATGAAACGACTCAAAAGCATTGACACGACTCAGTCGTGTGAAAATTCCGGTGTCAACAGCATTGTGCCAACCCACCTTATGCTGCTTTCTACAGACAGCGCGGCGTTCAATCCGTCCATATCCAAGTCATGCCGTTTTTATAGCCAACAACAACACGTTTAAACAACACCCAGACACAACGTCGACTGCCACCCCGACGTAGGCCTACTGCTCAGTCTCATGCGCCTTGTCGTCTGCTGGGATTGTCACGTGACAAGCTTCGCCCGCTCGTCTGGAGTCGTCTGTGAATTTCACACTCCACTCAACGGAGATAAGTTAAGACTACTGTTTCAGAGGTTTTCGCTGTTCGATTGCAACTGTTGCTGGCCTCGAGTCGTTGTTTGCCAGTAGGCCTACGGATACATCGCACAGAACAATGACCATGATCTGAAATTGTTCTTCGCTTTTTTGCTTCCTTTGTTTTTGTGGTAAATGCTGATATATAAGTGTGTTATTCCTCTCTTGTTGTCTGTGCCAGTAAGAACACATTAAGACACGTAGATACATCTGATGCGAATGCACTGAAAATGGGACTAATTCCTTGCGCGCATTCAGCTGAGCAACGTAAAAAGTCTGTCACCGAACATTGAAGATTGTTGTTGTTATTTCACGCTCAAAGCTGGATCCATACCAGCGTGATTTACTGTACGTACGTGTAATAAATAGCTCACATAATTATGGGTCGTCTTGTGGGTTAGGGTACCGCGAAACATGAAACACGAGTTGTATACCTTTTGTCGTAGTCCTGTTCGCTGGCTACGACAAAACTTCATTTATTCCATATGTGTACCGGTATGCCGTAGCTTAGAAACTGTGTAAATGTATAATTAGATCGAGAGTAGTCCCTTGCTAGGGCGAGGGCCGGATGTAAAAAGCATACATGCTTATTTATCCTCGTAAAAAAACAAAAACAAAAAATCTCTCTCTCTCTCTCTCTCTCTCTCTCTCTCTCTCTCTCTCTCTCTCTCTCTCTCTCTCTCTCTCTGTTTGTAACACATTTTTATTTTTATTTTTGTATAATTGTTTCTCCAGTTTTCACTTATTCGACAGCTTAGCAAGGACTAGTTGTTAGACAAGTCTGAATGAACCTAAACTACAATCCTTGGAAAATAAAGTTTTCGAGTTCGAGTTCGAGTTCTCTCGCTCTCTCAAAGTATTTTCACTGATTTTGCCCTTCCTGTATGTTTATTACTATTCATATGGGGTAGTGTATTTATTTTATTTGTTTGATATTGTTATCATGTTTAAATATTAATCGAGTTTGTAAAATGTTTTTTTGTTGGTTTTTTGTTTTGTGTTTTCATATAATTGTTTCTCCATGTTTCACTTATTCAGTAGTTTAGCAAGGACTAGTTGTTAGACAGGTCTAAATGAACCTAAACTACAATCCTTGGAAAATAAAGTTTTCGAGTTCGAGTTCTCTCTCTCTGTCTCTTCAGTAGACTATAAAAATGAAGACGCAGTGAAAATGGTACATCTGAAAGGCTATGTGGTACAAGTAGGCCATTGCAATGCTTTAGTTCTTAGATTGTCCCATCAAAACGCGTATAATGTGTGTCAGTAATTATAATATTATATTTTATGATATATTAACTGCCTTATTAGAAAAAACTAACTGAAACGCAAGGGAAAACGCAGATGACTGAAGGAGGAAATTAAGTCCAGCTGCCTGCTCTGAAATACTGTCTGCTGGATCAGAGGACTGGAGGTCGTGATACGAGGTCATTGTCTCCACAGTTTCGCCTTTGATTTATATCACGTCAGCGAAACGAAAAGAAAAGAAGTTAACGGAATCAGACCAGTCATTGGTATTTTCGCCCGCGCTGCAATGAAGATAATGCTTCATTCTGTCTCTGGTATGTTCCTGTCTTACAGGCGCATCTCTCACCTCTGTTCTTCTGATCATCCTTCTGTGTCGTGGGGCAAATCAGAGTTGATCAATTCCTCCGGAGGGTTCCCTACCTTCAGGGTGGGCCTCGGAAAACAGATGGTCGGGAGACTGCTACAAATCAACTCTCTCTCTCTCTCTCTCTCTCTCTCTCTCTCTCTCTCTCTCTCTCTCTCTCTCTCTCTCTCTCTCTCTCTCTCTCTCTCTCTCTCTCCCCCTGTCTGTCTGTCTGTCTGTCTGTCTGTCTTTGTCTGTGTCTGTGTCTGTGTCTGTCTGTGTGTCTGTGTGTCTGTCTGTGTGTTTGTGTGTCTGTGTGTCTGTGTATCTGTGTATCTGTCTGTCTGTCTGTCTGTCTGTCTGTCTGTCTGTCTGTCTCTGTCTCTGTCTCTGTCTCTCTCTCTCTCTCTCTCTCTCTCTCTCTCTCTCTCTCTCTCTCTCTCTACTCTCTCTCTCTCTCTCTCTCTCTCCCCTCTCCCCTCCCTCCCCCTCTCCCCGTGTGTGTGTGTGTGTGTGTGTGTGTGTGTGTGTGTGTGTGTGTGTGTGTGTGTGTGTGTGTGTGTGTGTGTGTGTGTGTGTGTGTGTGTGTGTGTGTGTGTTGTGTATAGTGTATGTGTGTTGTGTGTTGTGTGTGTGTGTGTGTGTGTGTGTGTGTGTGTGTGTGTGTGTGTGTGTGTGTGTGTGTGTGTGTGTGTGTGTGTGTGTGTGTGTGTGTGTGTGTGTGTGTGTGTGTGTTCCTGAGACGCCCGTGTCTCCTGAGTGTATCGGGTCCGTTGTTTTCGGGGATAACAAGATTTACTGATCTCATTTTGTTTTCATATAATCACCTCTCTGGCCCCAATTCCCCGACGAGGGAGGGTTAATGTAGACTGAATGATATGAAAGATGGGAGTGTACATGTACGTACTACTACGCCGTGGAAATTAAAAGCCCCCATCGACCCCACCCCACCTCCAAAATAAAAAGCGACTAAATGAGAAAACAGAGCGGATCGGTTTATAATCAACTTCGGTGAAAACGTTTACACCCTTCGACTCGTGGAGATACGCAAACTGAAAGGTCTATTAATCAGATCACGGCAACATGACAGCTAACGATTCAGTTTTTCATTTGGTAGAGCGGATAGGATGAGAAATCTTTATTTGAAGCAGGCCTGTTTTCATTGCTACTGATACCTTCGCAACTGCGAAAGTACGCCGACAGATTAAAGACGAAATTACATGAATTTTAGCACCAAACAATATTCACACACACACACACACACACACACACACACACACACACACACACACACACACACACACACACACACACACACACACACCACACACACAAAACACCCACACACACACACACACACACACACACACACACACACACACACACACACACACACACACACACACACACACACACACACACACACTAACAAAAGCATCAACAATAGCAACAACAACAACAACAAATCCACATTGCAGGTAACACTCACTGATTGCGTGCATGACTGACTCATCGGTTGATTGAGTGATTGCGTGAGTGTGTGAGCGACTGATTAATGAATTGTTTAATTGATGGAGCAGTACCTATGCCATAAGATGTTTTAATTCTGCTTCCATGTTGTCTCTGGTACGTGCAGCTCCTCCGTACCCTTCTTAGTTGCTTCATCTCTACTCTTCTTCTCGCTCTCTTCGCTCAGCCTCGGATACTCGGATTTTCCGTGTTCCTAGGATGGGCAGGAGGCCCCCTGGGGAGAGAGCCTTTCAATAATCCGACCGGTTATCTGGAACTCTCTTCCTCTCCTTGTTAAGCCAATTCTTAATTGGGCTAACTGTTTATTCGCAGAACTTACTTCGGACAGTTCGACGAACTATAACTTTTAGTTCGCCGAACATGGTTCGGACAGTTCGACGAACTATGCTTCGTTCTTAATTGACATATAATGAGACGCAAGCTTCGGCTCAAACTTGCGGCAGAAGCGCAGCAGACAGCATGATCCAAAATGTAGGATAAAGTCAAGTCAAGTCAAGTCAGTGTACTTTAATCATCCCTCACAGGGTAATTCATCTAACTGCTATATCATTCTGGGTCCCAGAGACAAGGCTGCGCCTCTCACAAGTGAACAAATAGGTCAATTACCTCCGAAGCGAGTGAAGTACCGACAACGTCATCCATTTTTATTTTTATTTCCTCCTCATCCACAGGAGAGCTCACTTTGCTCTCAACCAGTCACAGGCAAGGTTCGCCGAACTGGGCGAATATCCCCAGAACATGCTGGGCGAAGCTTTTTGGACCCCGAGCATAGCTTCGTCACAGTTCGACGAAAACCCCGAACTAGGTTCGCGAAGCAAAAGTTCGCCCAGTTAAGAACGGGCTTTGGGCATTCTTCTTCACTCTCTTCTTTAAAGTCAAAACTGAAAAACCACCTCTTCTCTGTATACTGCCTAGTCATATTCTTTCTTCTCATTCTACCAACCCATCGCCAGTAATGCATGTGTTTGTATATACTGTGTGTGTGCGTGCGTGCATGCGTGCGTGCGTGCGTGCGTGCGTGCGTGCGTGCGTGCGTGCGTGCGTGCGTGCGTGCGTGTGCGTGCGTGTGTGTGTGTGGTGTGTGTGTGTGTGGTGTGTGTGCGTGTGATAAAATGAACGTATCCGTAGGCCTTTGTAAGCGCATTATGGGGTTCCACAAATAGTTTCTAAATAGTATAGCGGTGATCGAGCTTTTAAAGCAGTTTTAATAGCAAGGGATCATGCGAGGTTTGAATGTGACATATGCGAGCAGGGAGAAGGAACTCTATTGCTTTGTAGCAGTAGGAAAAAGAACGTAGGCCAAATGCTTTAGTTTCAGCATGGGGAATGCGAAGTTTCCGTGGGTCTGCAGAAGAACGGAGCTGCCTGGAATGGATGTTACACAGAAAGAATATCAGAGAGGTATAGGCATGAGATGAGTCAGGAGAAGATGTTGTGATAGCTAACATTTTGCAGTCTTCTGATTTGGACTGGTAACCAATGAAGAGCTTGAGGAAGAGGTTGCGCAAGATCACGTTTGTATGATAAAGAAAACAACAACCGACTGCTAACTACTGCTACTACTACTACTACTACTACTACTACTACTACTACTACTACTGCTACTACTTCTACTACTACTACTACTAGTGACTGTTGCTGCTGCTGATGCTGTGATAAATTAATAAGATTGCCTGGCTTGGACCAGTAACCAATGAAGAGCTCGAAGAAGACGTTCCAGATCACAGTAATTAAGTCCGACACGAAGGCAAAAATAATAGCTCCAACTTTTCCTTTACCTTCTTCTTCCCCATTTGCTCCAACCTTCCTGTCCCTGCTTTGTCTTTCCATGCAACCATCCTTTTATAACAAAAAGACGAACACAGTTCAAGTTTATAAATTTAACAAATACACATAGTAGCAACATATACATATCCATAATTATGCATTATTACAAGTGAAAATAATAATGATGATCGTGTGCCTGTTATGCACGATATATTTCTTATACATGCGTATCTTATGACCTGGGCAAAGGGGGTATGTGTCAGCCGTAGGCACCTGCATACTTATGGTTTTGTTTTGTTTTGTTTTGTTTTGATTGTCTTGTTTTACTATAGGCTGAGATTCGAAATGATGTGTACTCGAAGGTGAATACTCTGCAACTTTGCTCTCTCTCTCTCTCTCTCTCTCTCTCTCTCTCTCTCTCTCTCTCTCTCTCTCTCTCTCTCTCTCTCTCTCTCTCTCTCTCTCTCTCTCTGTTTGTGCGTTCGTGCGTGCGTGCGTGTGTGTGTGTGTGTGTGTGTGTATGTGTGTGTGTGTGTGTGTGTGTGTGTGTGTGTGTGTGTGTGTGTGTGTGTGTGTGTGTGTGTGTGTGTGTGTGTGTGTGTGTGTGTGTGTGTGTGTGTGTGAGTGTGTGTGTGTGTGAATTTGCTCATTTTCACATCACTCAGCGCCTATATACAGCTAGCTTCAAATCCAGACACGTTCTTCACTCTTCACCCGCAAGGACCCCCGCAGTCACAGCACAGCACAGCACAGCACAGCACATCGGCTTCCCTGCAGCTTCTCCGTCTACCAAAATTAACAAACTGAGACGTATCCCAAATGATTCCGAGCGAAATCGGTCTGGGAATGTCGGCTGGGGGCTAAGCTTGGTTGGTGTGAAGGATTACCCAAAACGGAGGGCCGCGCCATTACCATGATTGGTTCTGGAAATCTTCTGAGGAGGAGACTTAAGGGGAAAGCAGTACTCGCTAAATGGCACTATCCTGCTACTATTTTATTGTCCACTGCGGGCGGTGGTTGCTTGCTGGTAGTCGTTTTCTGACAATCGAAACCGACCGTAAGTTTCGAGAGTTTTGCGAGGGGAGAATTTACCTTGGCTGAAAGAGAGGTTTACCCTTAAGAAGAGAGAGAGAGAGAGAGAGAGAGAGAGAAGAGAGAGAGAGAGAGAGAGAGAGAGAGAGAGAGAGAGAGAGAGAGACAGACAGACAGACAGACAGACAGACAGACAGACAGACAGACAGACAGACAGACAGACAGACAGACAGACAGACAACAGACAGAGACAGAGAGACAGACTGGACAGACAGACAGAGGCAGAGAGAGACAGAGACAGACAGACTGAGACAGACAGAGAGAGACAGACACAGATGCAGACACAGACAGAGACACAGAGAAAGAGAGACAGACAGAGACAGAGACAGAGAGAGGGGGGCAGACAGACAGAGAGACATACAGAAAGAGGCATTGAGAGAGACAGAGAGACAGAGACAGAGAAGGACAAACAGACAGAGCGAAGACACGCAGAGATAGACAGAGAGAGGCAAATAAAGATAGGAAGACAGACAGAGCAAAGCATTATAAACGCACTAAGCAGTAGTAGTAGTAGTAGTAGTTGCAGCAGCAACAGCAGCAGCAGCAGCAGCAGTATTAGTAGTAGCAGCAGCAGCAGCAGTAGTAGTAGTAGCAGCAGCAGCAGCAGTAGTAGTAGTAGCAGTAGCAGCAGCAGTAGTAGCAGCAGTAGTCAGCAGCAGCAGCAGTAGCAGCAGCAGCAGCAGCAGTAGTAGCAGCAGTAGCAGCAGCAGCAGCAGCAGCAGTAGTAGCAGTAGCAGCAGCAGCAGCAGCAGTAGTAGCAGTAGCAGCAGCAGCAGCAGCAGTAGTAGCAGTAGCAGCAGCAGCAGCAGGCAGTAGTAGCAGCAGCAGCAGCAGTATTAGCAGCAGCAGCAGTAGTAGTAGTAGTAGCAGCAGCAGCAGTAGTAGTAGTAGCAGCAGCAGCAGCAGCTGCAGCAGTAGTAGTAGTAGTAGTAGTAGTAGTAGTAGTAATAGCAACGGAGGTGAAGCGGTTAAATGATGGATTCGGGATTAATGTCGAGCTCCCGAGGATCGAACGTTGGGTCGGTCAGCAAACCATTACTGCCGCTGTCATTAGTCTCAGGTGTTGCGTCTGGATTCATCGTTTAAACCGATGGTTTTGCAGACAGAGTGGAATACACAGAGCCTTTATTCCCTCCCCCGCCCTCCCCCCCCCCCCCCTCCACCCTCCACCCACCCACCCCCCTCTCCCGCTGCCACCCTTCCCTTCCTGTGCACGTTGAAATCGGCAAAGCAGCACGCACTTCTGTTTGTCTCAGGCATTGCATCTGGGTTAATCATATGCCGATGGTTTAATTTGCACACAAGACGGAAAACCGAGATCCTGTCCACCCCCCCCCCCCACCTCACCCTCCATCCCCTCCCCCCCCTTACCTCTCCACCACCCCACCCTCCTCGTCAATGTTGACGATGAAATCTACAAAGTAAGGAGACATTGACGGAAACAAAATAAACAACTCCCAGCGATGATAAATGGAAACTGTGTCCTTATCCTGTTTCATTTATTGGCGCTGGAGTGTGTGCAGGAGTGTGTTCACGCGCCTATAGTGTAAGGAGAGAGCACACTCCAGACTCCAGCACCAATAACTGAAACAGGATAAGCAAACAGTTTTTTTTATTTTTTTATCATCGTTCATCTGTTTATCTGTCTGTCTACGTGTTGCATGCGAAAGCGGTTTAGCTTGAAAAAAATGCACGTGTTTTGTGTCATCCTATTAAAATCAACGTTCTTTAAAAAATAAAAATAAAAACTTTTCCGTGCTTGGATCTTATCTGAGAATGCT
>JABMCL010001228.1:312500-327500 GCA_018857735.1 Alviniconcha marisindica
TCCTCTTCTTTCTCCTTTTCTCTTCTCTCTTTCTTTGCTCCTTTTCCTCCTCCTTCTTTCTCCTTTTCTCTTGCTCCTCCTCTTCTTTCTCCTTTTCTTCTTGCTCCTCCTCTTCTTTCTCCTTTTCTTCTTGCTCCTCTTTCTTTCTCTCCTTTTCCTCTTCCCTTCTCCTCCTCTTCTTTCTCCTTTTCTTCTTGCTCCTCCTCTTCTTTCTCCTTTTCCTCTTGCTCCTCCTCTTCTTTCTCCTTTTCTTCTTGCTCTCTTCTTCTCTTTTCTTTCTCCCTTCTTTCTCCTTTCTTGCTCCTCCTCTTCTTTCTCCTTTTCTTCTTGCTCCTCCTCTTCTTTCTCCTTTTCCTTCTTGCTCCTCCTCTTCTTTCTCCTTTTCTTCTTGCTCCTCCTCTTCTTTCTCCTTTTCTTCTTGCTCCTCCTCTTCTTTCTCCTTTTCTTCTTGCTCCTCCTCTTCTTTCTCCTTTTCTTCTTGCTCCTCCTCTTCTTTCTCCTTTTCTTCTTGCTCCTCCTCTTCTTTCTCCTTTTCTTCTTGCTCCTCCTCTTCTTTCTCCTTTTCTTCTTGCTCCTCCTCTTCTTTCTCCTTTTCTTCTTGCTCCTCCTCTTCTTTCTCCTTTTCTTCTTGCTCCTCCTCTTCTTTCTCCTTTTCTTCTTGCTCCTCCTCTTCTTTCTCCTTTTCTTCTTGCTCCTCCTCTTCTTTCTCCTTTTCTTCTTGCTCCTCCTCTTCTTTCTCCTTTTCTTCTTGCTCCTCCTCTTCTTTCTCCTTTTCTTCTTGCTCCTCCTCTTCTTTCTCCTTTTCTTCTTGCTCCTCCTCTTCTTTCTCCTTTTCTTCTTGCTCCTCTCTCTCTTTTTCTCTTCTTCCTTCTTGCTCCTCCTCTTCTTTCTCCTTTTCTTCTTGCTCCTCCTCTTCTTTCTCCTTTTCTTCTTGCTCCTCCTCTTCTTTCTCCTTTTCTTCTTGCTCCTCCTCTTCTTTCTCCTTTTCTTCTTGCTCCTCCTCTTCTTTCTCCTTTTCTTCTTGCTCCTCCTCTTCTTTCTCCTTTTCTTCTCCTCCTCTCTTCTCCTTTTCTTCTGCTCCTCCTCTTCTTCTCCTTTTCTTCCTCCTCCTCTTCTTTCTCCTTTTCTTCTTGCTCCTCCTCTTCTTTCTCCTTCTTCTTTTCTCTCTCCTCTTCTTTCTCCTTTTCTTCTTGCTCCTCCTCTTCTTTCTCCTTTTCTTCTTGCTCCTCCTCTTCTTTCTCCTTTTCTTCTTGCTCCTCCTCTTCTTTCTCCTTTTCTTCTTGCTCCTCCTCTTCTTTCTCCTTTTCTTCTTGCCCCCTCCTCTTCTTTCTCCTTCTTCTTCTCTTCTTCTTGCTCCTCCTCTTCTTTCTCCTTTTCTTCTTGCTCCTCCTCTTCTTTCTCCTTTTCCTCTTGCTCCTCCTCTTCTTTCTCCTTTTCCTCCTTGCTCCTCCTCTTCTTTCTCCTTTTCCTCCTCCTCCATTTGTAATACAAGAAGAAAAACATCTAAATCTCAAAACATGACTGACTAGCAAGACATCATTGTAATCCTGAAACTCGGTTAAAGGTGGCCTCTTCGGGGAAAAGGTTATCAGTGGTAGGTTTTGAGAGCTACTGAGTAGCTCCAACAGAAGCCAACAACTATAGTCTCCGACCCCAACCTCTACCATTTCCTCCCAACCTTTACTATTTTGTGCAGGTGTTCACCATAAAATTTGATAGTTTTGGCAAGTATTCTAAACTGTTAAATCCAAGATTTGGTGAAAATGATAAAACCTGCTACGTGTAACTAAACGTAGCTTACGCAGTGAAAGATACACACACACGCGCACGGGCATCTGTTTCCTTTACATTGAAAACCAGAACCTCAGGTCATGCCTCTGCAGACTATGGAAGATAGGAGTGTGTTCAGCTTGGTACTTGCCTACATTCTTTGCTGTAGATGTAGCACTGCACGTTGTGACCTTATGAGGCAAATCTGCGTCCGCTACATTTTGGATTTAAGGTGGCGCAAAAGACTACTGTAATGAAATACAGATTAATACCAATGGGTTTGTTAGTTTATTCTGTTTTTGTTGATGCTGCTGCTGCTGCTGCTGCTGCTGCTAATGATGACAGTGAGCATGAGGACGGTGTTGTTAACATAGCATCAGCATACCATTTTATTCGTCCCGATGGAAAAAGAAGTTTAGATGTCGCTCGATGCTCTTACATTCAAGCATTTACCAGTAATAACATTGCACGTGACATCTCAGCAACAACACAGTCACTAAACTAATCAGGCAAACACACACACACACACACACACACACACACACACACACACACACACACACACACACACACACACACACACACACACACACACACACACACATTCCACACACACACACACACACACACACACACACACACACCCACACACACACACACACACACACACACACACACACACACACACACACACACACACACACACACACACACACACACACACACACACACACACACACACACACAGGAACGCACACAGTCTCTCGAACAGTTTACATCAGAGATATTAATAAAGAAAACAAATGTCTTAAAAGAGAGGGCTATTGATCGATGAACGAGCCATTTCACGAAGAGCCCACAATCAAATTACTCTCCTTTATTTGGGTTGTCTGATAAGGTACTTCCTTTTTCTTTCTTTCCATTTAATTTTTATTTTGTATATATTATTTTCTTCTTTATCAGGAGTTACATCTGTATTGATTTCCGCAGTACTTTCTGGTAGTTTATCGATTGCATGGGAACAAGCAGACCGGATATTAGTTTGATGCCAATGCAAAAGTAATAGAAAAGTACGGATGACTTGAACGATCTGTCTCAGGCGACGCGCCTCGATGACTCCTCGGCCAAACGATGCATCACAATCTTCTGACACCTTCTCGAATAGGAGAGGATGAGGAATAGTTCGTCTGGAGCTGTCTGTCAGTCAGCACGTGAAATATGATCTATGGACCGCACTTGCATTAACCGACTGACCTATCTGAGGAAAAGGTCTATAGCGACAGGCGCGAGGGCGCATCTTCACTTTGGGAATCATCGTTCACAAATGCCGCTGAACAAGCATCTATGCAGGTTTTGTTATTCTAGTTTGTGTGTGTGTGTGTGTGTGTGTGTGTGTGTGTGTGTGTGTGTGTGTGTGTGTGTGTGCGTGTGTGTGTGTGTGTGAATCAAATGGTATGTTAATGTTATGTTAATAACATCTCTCTCTGTCTCTGTCTATCTGTCTGTCTTCTGTCTGTCTGTCTGTCTGTCTGTCTGTCTGTCTGTCTGTCTCTCTCTCTCTCTCTCTCTCTCTCTCTCTCTCTCTCTCTCTCTCTCTCTCTCTCTCTCTCTCTCTCTCTCTCCCTCTTTCCACAGTGGAGCAAAAAATTAAGAATAATTTGAGCGTAAAATGTCCGCACCATTTCGGCCTCGATCATCTGTTAGGGATGCAACTTTAAAATGTATTGAAAGTGTGGTGTTTCATGCAGCAACCATTTTACAAGAGACCATGCAGAAAAATTCAAACCGAAATTGATTACAAAACATAATGGAGACACGGGCCCAAACAAGGGCACCGTAATTTCATTCCGTTCACGTATGTCACTGACACTTTTGAACCGAGAACAAGTGTCAGCATTGCGGGTATTCATTGGCCAAAGGACTGACATACGCCGGTGCTAAGTGTCCTCGGCAGGGACCAATGCTCAGGAGCTGTGTAAAAGTCGAGGTGGCCGTCCTGGGCTCCCCGTCCCTAATAGTCTTTATGGTCTCTGTGCACGTAAAGCAACATTAAACTCGGCATGGACCCTGCTCGATGATGGAGTGTAACCATCGGGGCACGTTCCATTAGCCTGCTGCAGCACTGTGCACTGGGGCTTACAACGGTCTTAGTTCAGCTCAGTTCAGTTCAAGATGGTATATATGCGCTCGGAAAAGTCCAAATGCGCTCAACCCCGTCTCTCAAAAGTTTCCCCGATGTCGCCTTCGAAACGGTTCCAATGTTGAAGCCATGCAAATCAGAACGCTTCAGAAATGCTCGGTGCAAACAAACTGCGGTCACGAACACGCCGGATGCACTCTAAGCAAGTTTAAACATGAAGGCTACTTTCCATTCATAACAGACAATGACCGTCTCACACTATAGCAGTTGCGGGACTTACGCCTCTCAGTGTATCCACTGTTCCGTTATTTACTGCACGTATCTCTAGCTATACAAAACCCATTACTTCACCGCCTTTAGCCTAGTCTCAACCTAAAGATGCCGCTCAGTGTATCCACTGTTCAGTTATTTACTGCGCGTATCTCTAGCTATACAAAACCCATTACTTCTCCGCCTTTAGCCTAGTCTAAACCTAAAGATGCCTCTCAGTGTATCTACTGTTCAGTTATCTACTGCGCGTATCTCTAGCTATACAAAACCCATTACTTCTCCGCCTTTAGCCTAGTCTAAACCTAAAGATGCAGATGATCATGGCAGTTTTTCTTTGTTTCCAAACCGTTCCGTCTTACTGGCCTTGCTCGCTACATTAGTTACACTATTCATCACCCACGCAATCTCGTCTGATGATGATGATGATGAAGTGATGCTTAATGTCCTCAGATGTCAGTTGACATATTAGGGACAAGTTGTGACCAATGCCGAAGCACGGTGCAATAATTCTTTACGTCCACGGAAACCAGAAGGCTCGTTAGGACGGACAGCTCAGGACGGCCACCTCGACTCTCACACAGCTCGTGAACTATGAATCTCGTCTGAGCCTGCTCGGCTTATATATACCCAGCGTACTCTCCGCCGTATATATTGGTCCCTTGGTGGATCGAGGTGCTACCACTACAGCCTCTTTCATTCACAGGTCAGGACTGAGCGCTCTCTACAGTGTTGTGTAGTATAGACTGCAGGGGTCCCATTTGCCACGAGCCTCTCTTTTGAAGCGGGTTTATTATCGCCGGAACCCAGCCAAGACAAGCGCCCAGAGAATTGATGACTGCGTGCATGCTCGCTCGGTAAACCTCACAGTCTGTCAGGCTTATGGTTGCAGACAGTAGCGCGAAGGATGGAGTTTGTGGATGAGTGTGGACTAGCCTACTCACTGTCCGGTCAAAGAAAGTCGAAGGATTGATTTTATATGGAGCTAGTTAAAGGATGTTATGTGTGTGTGTGTGTGTGTGTGTGTGTGTGTGTGTGTGTGTGTGTGTGTGTGTGTGTGTGTGTGTGAGAGAGAGAGAGAGAGAGAGGAGAGAGAGAGAGACAGAGACAGAGACAGAGACAGACAGACAGACAGACAGAGACAGAGACAGAGACAGACAGACAGACAGGCAGGCAGGCAGGCAGAGAGAGAGAGAGAGAGAGAGAGAGAGAGAGAGAGAGAGAGAGAGAGAGAGAGAGAGAGAGAGAGAGAGAGAGAGAGAGAGAGACACACACACACACACACACACACACACACACACACACACACACAGACAGACAGACAGACAGAGAGAGAGGCTGATTGCTAGTGTTCTAAACCAAGAACCAAACACACAAAAAGGTTAAATATTTCAATTGAACAATCAAAACATATGCAAGTTTTCGGGGTATTGATCGTCATATAACAGTTGTTTTGTTGCTTTGGAAAAAGGAGCTTATCCTTTTTTCCAAAGCAACAAAACAACTGTTATACGACGATCAACGAAAATACTGTACTTATCCTGTTACAGCTTAGTGTGAGGTGAAATGCCTGGTGTGTCTGGAAGGATACTGGCATGACAGCTAGTCATCCAGACACTCCTGTCGTACCAACATGGAAGTCATATTCACTCTCACTCCTTTCTCTGCCCTCATGGCGGCGTATACATACTGTTCATGGACAAGTGTTCCACATCTGCCAAAAGAACATCTGAGTCATCTAGGACGTCCTGCTTGAATTTTGATTTTATGCATGCAGGCCATGTTCAGAAGCCAATTTCCAGAAAATGAACGGTTCGGTGTTGTTGTTGTTGGCCTAACTGGTGTGCAAGACGCTTTTTGGACAAAAACAACAACAAACAAAACAAAAGAAAAACCTACATTAGCGGCACAAAATCTTTGGCAGGGAAATGTTTAATGACTCCAGTGACGTCATCTTTTTGCAGGAAATTTGGATAAAGCAAAGTAGAGTGAGCCGGCGATGAAAGACAGAATCCATCTCAGTTGGTGACGCACACAAAACCGTATCTAATATTAATAACGATAATAGCATATTAAAAAACAAACAAAAAACAAACAAAAAAACTGCCAAACTCACTGCACCGTACAAGCAGCTATAAATAAACAAGCTGCATGTAGGCCTGTAAGCGGACATATTCCGAGCTTACAGTGCCTGGAACGTGTATGGTGCCAAGTGCACACATAGAGAATCTGAGCTAGATCTAGACTGGTTCTCAGCAGAGGGAGATCTTAGTTTCGGCATTGACGATACGACAGAACAGGCGATATTCTGAAAGAAATGATTTGTTTTCTACATAATCATATATTGCTTTTTACATCAGTTTAATTGGACAATAAAGGATAACTGCATGGATAAAAATTGTAGAGAGAAAGACTTTCCCACGCATGTGCATGCGTGGTCATCCTGCATAACTATGCTTCATGTTCAGTTGGCAATATATCTTTTGGAAGATCCCAATCATGGATGTGCAAGAAGGTTATAAAGACATAAATATACACACACACACACATCCCCCCCCCCCACCCCCCCTCCCTCCCTCCCCGTCTCTCTCTCTCTCTCTCTTGGTCAAGGAACGCGAGTGAAAAATACGAGTGGTATTTCGCTCAACAAAAGAAAACGCAGCAGCAGCAGCAGAAAAAAATGAATGGCCTAAATGTTTCGTCTCCGGCCACACTCCATCTACACAATCATCGATTTTTGAGGCGGTTTGGGTCCGTTTTATGAATGAGCGGCATGTGAATTGTGGCAATCAGACATTTGGCCGCGTTGGCACGACAGCCGATCTCGACTGCGAAAATTCTAAAGCACGAAAAAGAAGAAGAAGAAAAAGGTAGACTTTTTTTGCGGTCGAAAGACAGATAGCGCCAAGGGCGCTGGTCACCCGGATGTGAATAGATCAGAAGGCATGCTTTGCATTAACGAGACGAGGATGTCTATCGACGGCTAAGGTCGTTTGTTGGAAGGAGATGAAAGCAATCGGTAGGATTTCTTGTGATGTTTGTGTTCAGTGGGGTTAGTTTTCTCTTCCTTCTCAAAGAGGAGCTACGAAAATCCATGCATTTCTCTGGCATGGGTGTCAAATGCGTCTGGGGGCGGATTGTTCAGCCCGCCAAATCGATGATTATGTATAGGTTATAGATCGAATGATCAGTATGGTCTCTCGATGCCAAAGGCACAGATCGAAGCAAATGGCTGCATGGGCTTTGGAAAATGTGTGTTAGCCTACAGATCGAGGGAATCAAAGTGCGTGGGTTTAATGTTTGTGTCAAAATGGGCACACACAGGGGAGAATTAAGATAGATTCGATGAAGAATATTTTAAAAGAAGAGGACGAAGATGTTTAAAAGCATGAATACCTAGTTAACATACCGAACATGGGATCAAAAGGCTGCGAATTCCATTCCCGGTTCGGTGAGTAAATCTTAATTCTCCAGCAACTCTCCATTCTCAAAGTAGTGTGGTGCAAACCTAGTCCCTCCAAAGAGACCAAAACACGTAACACGTTAAAATGAACTTATTTTTAATAAGACGATACTAAACGGTGCACGCTGTCGGGCTAAACACAGCTTTTTTTTCAAGCGACCAGCAGACAAACACTTTCTTGGGCAAGCAAACGATGAGCAGATTATTATAGCCCAAACAAACAAACAAGAACATAACCTGCGGTTGGATGGAATTTTGTTAGTCACGATGTCCACATTGCACGAAACTGCGCTCATATTATTAACAATAATATATCTGTCTGTCTGCCTGTCTGCCTGCCTGTCTGTCTGTCTCTCTCTGTGTCTCTCTGTGTCTCTCTGTGTCTGTCTGTCTGTCTGTCTGTCTGTCTGTCTGTCTGTCTGTCTGTCTGTCTGTCTGTCTCTCTCTCTTCTCTCTCTCTCTCTCTCTCTCTCTCTCTCTCTCTCTCTCTCTCTCTCTGTCTGTCTGTCTGTCTCTGTCTCTGTTTCTGACTGTCTGTCTGTCTGTCTCTGTCTCTCTCTGTCGCTGTCTCTGTCTGTCTGTCTGTCTGTCCGTTTCTCTCTCTCTCTCTCTCTCTCTCTCTCTCTCTCTCTCTCTCTCTCTCTCTCTCTCTCTCTCTGCCATGTCTTGCCCCCCTCCATACACACAGTCTGCCTGATGAGCAGCTCCATGCATTTGGCGATGGATCGAGTTTGCCACTGCTCACTTCCACAGATACTACAGCAAGCAGGGTTCCACTGTACTGTAACTTGCATGGTGCATGCCAACCCTAGTTATCAGTTCTGCTTGGTTGTTCTGGTCGGACTGTCAACAGACTGTCATAAGTGGCCCCGTGGAGCAGCGCTGCGAAAACAGCTATGCGGCAACATGGAGGACGTACCGATCCTAAAGACCACAGCCTCCATCCGAGCCATCGGGATGACCATCGGAGACAGAACCACGATGCTCGACCGCAGAAGAAGAAAACCACGTGGAGATCATTTGCAACAATGTAATTTAATGTGAGGTAAAGGAGTATTTGTAAGGCGCTTACATCTAACGAGAGCCCGAAGGGCACGAGGTTGAAATCGAATTACTACTGTTTCCATTGCCAGACGTTTATGTTGTGTGTCGTTCCCTTGATCTCAGTATGAAACGAATCGAAGTGGGAAGGATGGGTGCACATCGCCACGCTAACTAAGCAATCAGTCACGTGTTGCTTTGCCGCGTTAACCAATCATCCACGTGTTGCTTTCCCACGTTATTCAAACAGTTACTAGTTGCTTTGCCGCGTTATGCAGGCAGTCACGTGGTGTTTGCGTGTTATCCAAGCAATAACGTGTTGCTTTGCCTCAGTAATGAAACAATTACTTGCAGCTGTGACTTCTTCTTCTTCTTCTTCTTCTTCTTCTTCTTCTTCTTCTTCTTCTTCTATATTTTTATTTAAAGTCTTTTTCACATTTGTGACATTAGACTGATCTTACAATTGCCATGCTAGCAACAAGTATCAGCAGGTTGCATCAATAGAAACTGATGTTTAAAAACAACAACTAACCAACCTAATTGCAGTTAACAAACAACCATAATTATATACATCTGTGTGTCTAGCTGTGGCACGGTAATCAAGCATAGATTATTCATCTGTGTTGATCTTGTGGCACGTATCAACATTATGTTTTGCTGATCTCCGCTCTTGACTTCTTCTCTCTCTCTCTCTCTCTCTCTCTCTCTCTCTCTCTCTCTCTCTCTCTCTCTCTCTCTCTCCTCTCTCTCCTCTCCTCTTCTCCCTCCTCCCCCTCCCTCCTCTCCTCTCCTCCTCTCCTCTCTCCTCTCTCTCTCTCCTCTCTCTCTCTCTCTCTCTCTCTCTCTCTCCTCCCTCTCTCTCTCCTCTCTCTCTCTCTCTCTCTCTCTCTCTCTCTCTCTCTCTCTCTCTCTCTCTCTCTCTCTCTCTCCTCTTTTAGACCTACGTTACACGCGCAACACGCAGCACTCTGCTGTCTGTCTGTCGTCTGTCTGTCTGTCTGTCTGTCTGTCTGTCTCTGTCTCTCTCTCTCTCTCTCTCTCTCTCTCTCTCTCTCTCTCTCTCTCTCTCTCTCTCTCTCTCTCTCTCTCTCTCTCTCTCTCTCTCTCTCTTCCCTCTCGAAAATCTTTCATAAATCTGGTCAAGATTCATGCCTCTGAAAATATAGTTGTGATTTGTCCATGGCGATTTACCCTCTCTAATCCAAACAACGCGAACGTGCTCGTTTCTTACAAACAACCCAAAGCGTCACAGAAAAGGGAAGGCAAATAATGAACGACACTAGAGAGATGAATATACTCCCACATCTAATCAGTGGCCGAGGCTAAAGCAAATTCTAGCTTCGCTCCCTAACTGTTTATTATTTGTTTCACTTCTTCCTCAAACGCCTGGCTCGAATTTCTATCTGTCGACTCTATAATTATTATTTTCATATGTCTCTTTGCTCGGATGTTTCGCCCTGATATAACCGTCCTGGCTGACTAGGCGTTAAAAACCAAGTTATACTTACTTGTTGTGATGCCCTCGCGGTAGGGGACCGCTGATGCACGAATAAAGATACCCTCTGTTGAGTATCCACAGCTGGAAAAGTTCTCTCTTTAAAGCACAGGGGAGCCCAGAACATAACTTTGCATGCTTCTCCCAATGCCAGGAATTCTACTCCGTCTAATTTCTGTCTCCCTGTTTTGATTCAAGTTCATTTCTCCCAGTTCACTTTCCAGAAAAAGTGACCGCTGACTGTAAGTTTTACTCGTGGTTTGATCAGTTGAGTTTCGCTTTAATAATTATGATCTTCTGGTTAACTCGATGCTAAATATCAAACTGCCAATCAACTTGTTTGTTTTCTGCATTGATTAGCGGTTACCTTTTACTTCTATTTTATTGGAAAAGTCGAGCACTTGGGGGTGGGGGTTGGGGGTGGGGGTTGGAGGAAGGATGACATAATGAATCATTTGCGTAAACTAAATAACAAAATCGTATTGCTATACAAGGACAATAATATACTATATTTCATGCATAACTGAAGTTTTTTTGTGTGTGCTATGTTGTACTTTTCCAGTATCGATTAATACTTTAGCAAAGAGATGTAAAATGTCGTATTTAATTTACACTGCTTTGCCATTTAGGATAGTCTAGCCTCTTCTTCCCGGCGAAGGACCAGTTGTTGAATCACTCAGATGAAACCGAGAGGAAAGCGGAAGTATTTAATCCGACAAGTGGAGGAAAACAAAAAGCGAATGACACAAGAGAAAACAGATGCGCTTGATCAGATGCGCTTCAAGAAGAATAACATGTGTTGCGCAGCAAGACTGACTTGTGCTCTATATTTATAACTCACACACTCACTCACTCAATGTTTTTATTGCCACGTGTCAAATAGAAATATACAAACACATGGAATGAGGCAGGGTGTTGAGGGCTGTCATAATCATACACGCATTTACAATAGCAGATTATCAGTGCACTTACTATAACAATAATATCAAAAATCAGCTTGATAGAACAGAAAATACTTTTAAACTAGTGCACAGTCACAGTAACCATTTGATGTTTTATAACTAAACAAAAAATGTCATCAAGTGAAAGGCGAGAAAGAACAAGGACAACAAACATTAGAGAGAGAGAGAGAGAGAGAGAGAGAGAGAGAGAGAGAGAGAGAGAGAGAGAGAGAGTCACAGTAACCACTTGATGTTTTATAACTAAACAAAAAATGTCATCAAGTGAAAGGCGAGAAAGAACAAGGACAACAAACTCTCTCTCTCTCTCTCTCTCTCTCTCTAGAGAGAGAGAGAATGAATATCTACATATGAATGAATATTATAGTCCTTCGTACACATTTCGTGACTTTGTTTCTGCTTTTGCAAACAGCAGTGAGGTAGGCCCCTATAGCGGACTATAAAAAAACTAAAACAAACCAAAAAAAATCAGTTTACTCATTCTTAGAATAGTGAGGTGTTTCTCATTTCTAGACCTGAGGGAACGAAAGGGTTGACAAATGTTGTGAAGAGAGGAAATATATAGTGGAACAGAACCATCGAAGCGGCGAGTTTGTATGTAATGTTCTATAAACTTGATAGGTAGTTAAGTAACACTATTTTAACCTTCTATCATCGTGCAGGCTAGGTCACGGCAGGACGAATAGCCAGTGAAGTTCAGAACAGCTCCAGAGAAACGTACTCACCTACACGACGACACACAAAGAAAATGAAACACACGAGCGCTTTCGACCCTTGGTATTCTTTTGGTGTCAGAAGAGGGATCAAAAATAAATAAAAATAAATGTTTTGTTTGTTTGTTCTTCTTCCTGTTTTCTATCCCTTTTCTGACACCAGAAGAAGACCAAGGGTCGAAAGCGCTCGTGTGTTTCATTTTCTTTGTGTGTCGTCGTGTAGGTGAGTACGTTTCTCTGGAGCTGTTCTGTTTTGTCAACCGCACCACCAGTTGTTCACTCATTCCAGTGAAGTTCAGACAGTGGAGGAATGACGTGGCCTTTTCTTACGCTACCGTAAACCAAGTCCTGCAACATTATTTTGGATTTTCTGAAGGCCAAGCTCTTCAGAACACAAAACAAATAGAACATAATCGCAGTGGCTCAAGGTGAGCGATGAGACAACCTGGACGACTGGGGCGTCTTCAACGAGGAATGACCAAGCTATTTTTCTTTTTCTCTACAATTTTGCAAACATAGGTGTGTGCGTGCAATGCCAATTTGTTTCTGCATTCTCCGAACTTATTGACTAATGTTGAGTGTGTTTAATCTCTTGTCATGTTACATTTATCGCTGCATCAATGATCGATCGAATGGACATGCAATTACTCTTAGGTATGAAATCTTTCTTCAAAATTGCCAAATGCTGATGGAGGAATTTGATGAACATTACGAAACTCCTACAGTCTGACTAGGCGTGTAGATTGATTTAGGCTTCTAGTTTTAGCCTCAACAGTCTTGATACTGGATGGGTAACACCAATACTTCAACAACGCGGATGTGTTCTCTATTTTCAGCTGTTGAGAACTCTATTAATAATAATAATCATAATCATAATAATAATAATAATAATAATCATAGTGTACATTTATCATGCGCTCATTAACGCCATGACCGCTCACATGATGCATATTAATCTAAATACTATTGCCACTACAACCTGAAGAGGGATAGCTGCTGATTGCGCAGCAAACTTTCACCGATACGCAATGGTTGACACGTAATTATAACACTTAGCGTTTTGTCACAATCTTATTTTTTTCAGCCACACACACACATACACACACACACACACACACACACACACACACACACACACACACACACACACACACCACACACACACACAACACACACACACACACACACACACACACGCACGCACACACACGCACACACGCACACACATACGCACACACACACGCACACACACACACACACACACACACGCACGCACGCACGCACGCACGCACGCACGCACGCAAACACACACACACGTATACGCACACGCACACACACACGCACACATACACGCACGCACACACACACACACACACACACACACACACACACACACACATACACGCACGCCCGCCCGCCCGCCCGCCTGCACGCACGCACGCACGCACACGCACGCACGCGCGCAAACCACACACACACACACACACACACACACACACACACACACACACACACACACACACACACACACACACACACACACACAGAGGTATTCTTGCGATTTGTTGACTCTTGAGGCTGATATGGTTATTGTCAACTCGACCACCTGTTATCTCCCTCTTTTCCTTTGTTCTAACCTTCTGTTTATGTATATCATACTATGCATAAAACGTTGGTATTCTGTAGTAACCATCATGGATTCTGTAGTAACCATCATGGATTCTGTAGTAATCATCATGTCCACTGGTCATTATCCAGTACTCCCGGGTGTGGTAGACATGACGGGGATAGAGCCATGCGAAGAGGTATGAATCACTGAACGAATGTATTGTTACTGGACGGATGCATGCTCTATGAACAAAACACCCCCCCCCCCCCCCCCCCCCCCCCCCCCACACACACACACAAATAAAAGTTACAGGGTGGATGCTAACTCTTAGATGACGACATTGTCGACTGCGAACAGTGCAGGTGTTATATTTCCACCGTGTATGTAGAGATATATACACGCGTCAGCTGCTGCCACTCGATGCTTCGCCCGATAAAAATCGACAGCGGCTTAAAAGCATCAGGACTGAATTACACTCGCTAGGAGCAGCACATTGTTTTGATGTTTCTATTTCTTACTCTGCTCGGCATGAGAGTGTATAACACTTGCCCGGTGCTGCCGCGACTTCCCTTGTTCTAGTTGAGAGCTAGGGCAGGCAGGTACGGTGGCCAAGTGGCTGCGATCCATGTTCCTGAATGAAGTGTTGGCTTGGTTCGGTTCTTTGAGTTACTTGCGAACTTCACGACAATTCTCGGATTATGGTTTCGAATACTCATCCGATATTTATCGATTTGTTCAATACTCCTCTCCTCTCATCTGATTCTGATGTGTGTGTGTGTGTGTGTGTGCGTGCGTGCGTGCGTGCGTGCGTGCGTGCGTGCGTGCGCGTGCGTGCGTGCGTGCGTGCGTGCGTGCGTGTGTGTGTGTGTGTGTGTGTGTTTGTGTGTTTGTGTGTGTGCGTGCGTGCGTGCGTGCGTGCGTGCGTGCGTGCGTGCGTGTGTGTGTGTGTGTGTGTGTGTGTGTGTGTGTGTGTGTGTGTGTGTGTGTGTGTGTGTGTGTTGCTCCGTGGATTGTGTCTGAATTTGTTTAATATTCCTCCATTTACACCTGATTGATAAATACTCCTCCGACTATGCCTGAATTGTTTTGATAATCCTCTGATCGCGGCCGATTCATCAGTGCTTTACCGATTGCGCCTGATTTGTCAATACTCCTCCAACTCTGCCCGATTTGTTAAATACTTCTATTGTGCCTGATTTGTCAATACTCCTCCAATTGTGCCTGATTTGTCAAATACTTCGATTGTGCCTGATTTGTCAATACTCCTCCAATTGTGCCTGATTTGTCAAATACCTCTATTGTGCCTGATTTGTCAATACTCCTCCAATTGTGCCTGATTTGTCAAATACTTCGATTTGTTAATACTCCTCAGATTGTGCCTGATCCGTTTATCCCCGATGTTTAAATACGTCTCCGATTACAGGCCTACTCCATTTTTCACTACTTCTCTGATTGAGCTCGATTTTTCAATACCCCTCCGGGTGTGGCCGATTTTGTCAAAACTTCTTCAATTGTGCCCGGTTTTATCGATGTTCAGCAAATC
>JABMCL010001228.1:332500-340000 GCA_018857735.1 Alviniconcha marisindica
CAGGTGACAGTTACCGTAGGCGACTCAGTCTTTGTTGCTGTACTTGTGTTACGTATTTCGAGCGCTAATTAACGCCCTTGTGTGTTGATTTAAAAAAAAAGCCGATTGTCGTTGCACCACCTCTACTATGGATCTTGTTGTTATTGTTTTGGTTGGTTGGTTGGTTTGTGGTGGTGGTGGTGGTGGTGAGTGGGGGGAATGGGGGGGGGGGGGGAGGCAAACACCATCGATGTGTGACGCTGGTCCTCCAAGGGGCTTGCCTCTGTAGCAGTTTGTCCGATTAACAGTTGAGTACCCCTTTATGTTTTGGGGGGCGACGGCACTCACTTCGATGGCCTGAAAGCAGCTGACTGTATATGTTTCCCTCCTGTGTTAAGATAAAAGTTGCCCTCCACCAAAAAAAAAAATTATAAAAAAATGGACAGAGAGGAAAAGTTGAACGACCTATCGAACGCACTAAGAGGCACTGCGGTCTGATTTCCTCGTTCCGAACAAGTGCCGAAAGTGGAAATCCAGCGTGAACAATTAGCCCGATCCACATGTAAAAACGCCAGCTCAGATTCGAGAAATGGGTGACAGGGACTTCCTGCAAAAACAGAAAATGACGTCACTAACTGACAGGTCAAGTCCGGTGGAGCCTCGGAATGAGCCAGCCCTAACCGGAAGTGAGCTTCAGTGACGAGGAAACGCCCAGAGGTCCCTGACGGCTCGATCGCTGGGGAAGGAGAGGGGGAGACGCACTGGCTTTGTTGTACCGAAAATTGTCCCCATCCAGATTTGTTCATCCAGAAAAGTATTCCACCCTGTACCTCCTGGACTTCTCTGAGGATCAATTGGCGGCACTTAGCGTCGGCTCTGAGTGGTTTTCCGCCATTGTGGAAGAGAAATAATTTCTTGTTCCTCACAACGACGGTTCCCTGTGACGCAGACGTCAGCTCTCTTCATCAGCGGCTGGAGAGCTTTGCCGGGGCGGTCTGGACCAATCAAATTAAGTCACGACGTTCTTTCGACCAATCGAATGAGTTCACCTCTTCTCTTTTTTTTACAGACTGTGACGACGGAGTGTCCTTTCAAATGTGCTTTACCCCTTTTCATTTCCTCTTTTCAAAGAGCGGCGCCTTTTCGGAGGAGTGGGAGAGAGGAAGCGGGAAAGAGAGCTGGTGCATTAACTGGCTAACTCAAGAACTTACGTCAAAGTGTCTCAGATAGTCTGGATACGATTTAGACGTCGGGGTTGGAGAGAGAGAGAGAGAGAGAGAGAGAGAGAGAGAGAGAGAGAGAGAGAGAGAGAAGAGAGAGGAGAGAAAGAGAGAGAGGGGTGGGTGGGTGGGTATAAAGTTGCGGTTACGTGATATTTAACACCAGACAGTCACGAAGGTCATGTCAGAACGAAACACACCTTATCAGATGTCACATGAGAGAGAGAGAGAGAGAGAGAGAGAGAGAGAGAGAGAGAGAGAGAGAGAGAGAAGAGAGACACACACACACACACACACACACACACACACACACACACACACACACACACACACACACACACACACACACACACACAAACAGCCAGAGACAGCCAGAGACAGAGCAGCAGAAGCAGACAGAGAGAAAAACAGAGAGACAGACAGTACAGACAAACAGACACTGGTATAAATACAACTTATGTCTCATCGTGAGTTTCTGAGATGTGTGTGTGTGTGTGTGTGTGTGTGTGTGTGTGTGTGTGTGTGTGTGTGTGTGTGTGTGTGTGTGTGTGTGTGTGTGTGTGTGTGTGTGTGTGTGTGTGTTGTGTGTGTGTGTGTGTGTGTTGTGTGTATGTGGTGCGTGCGTGTCGTGCGTGCGTGCGTGCGTGTTTTGTGTGTGTGTGTGTGTGTGTGTGTGTGTGTGTGTGTGTGTGTGTGTGTTTGATCCTCAGTTTGTGCATTTCTTTTTCCAGCACAGATCGTTCACAACGTTTTCAATGATTTCGAAATAAAGGACGAAAAAGAAAAAGAAAAGTAAAAAAGAGGATAAAATGTCTCCCCACCCTATCGAAGAAACGCAGTGAAGTGGGGTAGAGGTAAAACTCGGCCTGCTTCAAGCACGAAGCTCAAAGCAGCAAATTCGATGATTTATTATTCTAATGCGTATCATGCGTATGCTTCATTTGTTTACCCGTTCTCACCAGCGTCCTTGGCTGCCCCTCGAGCCAGCTCTTCCTCTTCTGCGGAGGTTGGGTCAACTGGAAAGAAGACTGTCAACACGATGAGAAGCGTTAGCCTTCACCCCAGGCCGATCTTGAGGCTTCAGATGGATTGGGGATGCTGCAGGAAATCACTATACAGACTAGGCTCGCGCACATTTATCACCTAGCTTTCTTGCCATAGCAGTAATATTATTAATAATAATAATAATAATAATAATAACAAGAATGGATATTTATCTGGCGCATGACCCCTAGAAAAATCTAGGGCACAATGCGCCGTTGAAGAAGAAGAAGAAAAATGTATAAACACATACATTAAAAAAGAAAGAAAAAAAGAAAAAAAAAAGGTTCAGGCCATACGACCGCCCCAGAAAAGTAGGTGTAGTTAGACTTGAAATAGAAAAACGCTGTCTCCAGCTCGACCTGACTTTGAAGAATAACAGTGGAAGCTATCAAACAAGGAGGCAGAACTAAAACAGGAGGAAGAAGGAGAAGAAAAATTAGTAGTAGGAGGAGAAGGAGAAGAAGAAGAAGAGGAACAACAACACGAAGGAGAAAGAGAAGTCTAAAAAAACACAACAACAAAAACACAATGACGACGAAGAAGCGACAAAAGAAAATGATGTCAAAAGAAGAAGAAGAAGAATAAGAGTAAGTAAGTAAATTGGTGTTTTACGCCCAGTCAGCCAGTGCGGTTGTATCAGGGCGAAGAAGAAGAAGAAGCAGAAAAAGAAAAAGAGCAATAACAACAACAACAATAACACCGGAAAGAAGCAGGTGGAGAAGGAGGATTAGGAGAAGAAGAAAACGAAGAAACCGAAATGAAGATGGCGATGATGAAGATGATGATGATGATGATGAGGGTGCTGGTGCTCTTACTTCCAACAGATTCGCGGTGATCAAGACCGGAAAAGATTCGTTTGAATTCGTTTGATCCATCAAGGTCAGCATGTTTTCCTCTCTCATCCCAGTAATTCCATCCGCAGCCTCCACGTCAATCCACCCACAAGAATGATCAACCTTAAAACAAAATAAATAAATATGTTTTGAAATGAAATCGCGAAAATGTGCTATGAACCACGCGATTGCACGCACACGTGCATTGAAACCTCAAGGATAAAAAGTGACAGCAACAGCCCACGTGGAGGTGTATAACTGGATTAGAACCCTGGGATAAATTTGTGGTCAACCATCCAATTTCCCAGCGTGTTGCTACTTGAATCTCTTTCCGCATCGACTTTCTCCCGCGAATGTAAATACCGCACGTGCGAGAATGACATGCTAATGCCTGCGACCAAAGGTCGCGCGTGCTCATCTGCACGCTGATCAGAAGAGCGGAAGCCGTTGAGCATGCTGGGAACGGAAATGAGGACGAGGGGGGAAGATAATCCAAAGAGGCAAAGGAAGGCTGCTGAAGATGCTGATGGCAGGCATTCCCATGTTCCTTCTCTCGTGAACATGACCTTAAGAGTAAGGACATGTTGGACACCCGAACTGTGGCCGATTTTGTGATCGGGGATTTGGTTTAAGGCTGTACGTAAACTACGAGTGTAACCTTAAAGCATGAACATATGGTGGACACTCAAGGTGTGGTTATTTTTGTGCTGGATGGGGTTTCATAGTGTAACCTGCGAATGTGATCCTAAAACAACACCGAGCTGAAGTTATACATAATTCCGTGTTGAGTTAAGCAGCAGAACGAAAAGCATCTAGGGGCGGTGGGAGGGGTGTAGTGGGTGCGGGAGTGCCAGCGGGGTGTCGGTTGGGTTGGTGTCATCCAAACAGACTACCACAGTTCTGCTTGCGCGCTCTTCAGTGCCATACTGTTTGATTTAGAGACAGGAAAGCGAAACAAATTTGATGCGATAATGTAGATCCGAGGATGTTTACGAAACACAATCCTGGGGTGACCTTGCGTTGCTGACAGAACATTTAAATCTAATTCATAATCGCTGTTCTGCAGCTTCTGTTTTGTCTCTAGGGTAGAGAGCAATTCTGTACATTAAGTCATTTGAACACACACACACAAAGACAGAGAACACGCACGTACGCCCGCAAGCAGTACACACACACACACACACACACACACACACACAACACACACGCACGCACGCACGCACGCACGCACGCACGCACACACACACACGCTCGCACGCAAGCATGCACGCACGCACGCACGCAAACACATCTCAAGGCAAGGGGACTGAATACATATATATATATATATATAGAGAGGAGGAGAGAAGAGAGAGAGAGAGAGAGAGAGAGAGAGAGAGAGAGAGAGAGAGAGAGAGAGAGAGAGAGAGAGACCCTAAAGCAAAAGACGTTAAAGCGTAGCTAATTCTAGGCTGGGTTAAGTAGTGGAAGGTATAATGTACGAATGTGACCCTAAAGCAAGAACACTGAAGTGTAGCTATAGTTTGACTTTGGTTTAACTAGCAGAACGTAAAGCACTAATATGACTTCAACGGAACTAGCCAATGAATAGTACAAGTTTCGTCCCACAAGATCAAGACGAAAGTTTAAAATCAAGGACTTTGTTTTAAAATAATTCTTTTAGTTTATATCCAGTTTGTAAACAAATTACTTTAATGTGTGTTATTTTACTTGTATGTTTTATGCAGTCGTAAGGCAAAGTTGTATGTTATTCATAGACAATAAAGATTCTGTATTCTGTAAATTTAGCTTCGTTAGTAACGGCTAACGGGACTGGCTGCACACAAGTGCAGGCTGCTAGTCTAGACTGGATGCGGTGGTAGAACGTTAAGTAGCAATGTGACCTCAAGCTAAAGCAATGAAGATCATTCGGCTGCAGACAATTTGGCTAATTCTAGATTGGATTAAACTGGGTTCATAGCGAAACTTAAATTCATCACTGTCACAATTAGCGTCCATGAACACACAGACATTGTAATGATGAAGGAGGAAGTATTGACGGAGGTAACCCTGCACCCCACCACTATAATCCAGCAATCCCACTCCAGCTTGGATGCCATTTTGCTGAGAAATACGTCATTGGGAAATGCACTCTGATAACAAAAACCAAACAGCAGGAGAAAACAGACGATAGCCAACAAATCGTACCTTTTCTTCATCTGGCAGCTTTTGCACAGTGGCAGCTTTGGAAGCAAAAAGGGAAACTAAGATCCAACAGTGGTCGAATTATTGAACAGCGATATTTTTCACTGGCTTAGGATCGGAGCCCGTGAATCATAATAATAACATATCCTGGGGCGTTAATCGCATACAGTTCTTTTTTCTTCACATTTTGTCAGACGTTTCTATTGGAATGGGGGGCGGGGGGAGGGTGGGAGGGGAGGGGGGGGCGGTGGGAGGGGTATAGTGGGTGCGGGAGTGCCAGCGGGGTGTCGGTTGGGTTGGTGTCATCCAAACAGACTACCACAGTTCTGCTTGCGCGCTCTTCAGTGCCATACTGTTTGATTTAGAGACAGGAAAGCGAAACAAATTTGATGCGATAATGTAGATCCGAGGATGTTTACGAAGCACAATCCTGGGGTGAGCCTGCGTTGCTGACAGAACATTTAAATCTAATTCATAATCGCTGTTCTGCAGCTTCTGTTTTGTCTCTAGGGTAGAGAGCAATTCTGTACATTAAGTCATTTGAACACACACACACAAAGACAGAACACGCACGTACGCCCGCAAGCAGTATACACACACACACACACACACACACACGCACGCACGCACGCACGCACGCACGCACGCACGCACGCACGCACGCACACACACACACACACACACGCTCGCACGCAAGCATGCACGCACGCACGCACGCAAACACATCTCAAGGCAAGGGGACTGAATATATATATATATATATATATATATATATATAGAGAGAGAGAGAGAGAGAGAGAGAGAGAGAGAGAGAGAGAGAGAGAGAGAGAGAGAGAGAGAGAGAGAGAGAGTCAAATGAAGGGGGAACAACCTTGGAATATTATTTACAGAAGACAAATTGGCATTTAAGGATATATGAGAGAGAGAGAGAGAGAGAGAGAGAGAGAGAGAGAGAGAGAGAGAGAGAGAGAGAGAGAGAGAGAGAGAGAGAGAGAGAGAGAGAGAGAATTCGAACTCGAACTCGAACTCGGACTCAAAAACTTTATTTTACAGGGTTTGTAGTTTAGGTTCAGTCAAAAACCTGTCTAACAATTAGTCCTTGTTAAGCTGCTGCTGAATAGATATCACAGAGAGAGAGAGAGAGAGAGAGAGAGAGAGAGAGAGAGAGAGAGAGAGAGAGAGAGAGAGAGAGAGAGAGAGAGAGAGATGTTTTATTCATATAATGATTATGGCCCTTAATGAAGTGGTTGATACGGAGTCATTTTTTGTCACATCACATAAGTACATAACTATTAACTGCAACCGGTTCATTAGTACTACGAAGTAATAGTATCCCTAATCTTGAAAGCCTTACGTAGAAATATTGACAGTCTTCTGTCAATTTCTTGTTGGCTGAAGCTAGTAGCAAATTAAGCCTAAAAAGGCAAGGATGTTTACAGAACGTTGGAGGAATAAATTCCTTTCTAATGTGACCCATCATATGCCAATACAGAACGAAATGAACCTCATATTCCTTCCTTTCTCTGCATAATGGACATTTCATAATCTTCTCAGTATGATTTCTATACCGGTAATAATGTACAGAGAGCTCGGATACACCAAATCTAAATTTTGTCAAGCCAACAATCTCCCAAGCACCGAACAAGCTGCAAAAACTCAACCAAAACAAGATAAGTCTTTTTCTTTCATTTTTCATCGTTTTTAACCGTTCATCTGTTGTTTAAATGTCGTTTTGTGGCTTGATAAAGGGGATTTCCCCGAAAATGTGCATACTGTGTGTCCGTGTTAAAATAAATAACCGTTCGTATGAAACCTTTTGTGTTTGGATTTTGTCATGATCCGTTTCAAATGTCTATCCATATTCTTATACATTTTGGTGCAAGCGAAAGACTATTAAATGTTCTGTACATACTAAATCTGTCACTAGTTCGAACATGACCATCCCAGTTCTGCCATCTGCGGTCAGATCATTCCTTCACGAAAAGCACGTATAAACTGTTCAGTCCTCCCACGCCTTCATTCATCAGTACAAATCCAAAGCCACGTTGAAACAGTTTCATTGTAACATTTGAAACCCATTTAAGTCTTTGCCCGGGCATGTCATTCGCCCGGCGTTGCCACGACACTGAGCTAGGCTCCCGCTGGCATTGTTAGTGCAACTTACTATGCGAGGCAATTCATGTGCTCCACGATGGACAGTCGGCGACACGCGTGCACCCGAGTTTGCATCTCCACTGACA
>JABMCL010001228.1:342500-347500 GCA_018857735.1 Alviniconcha marisindica
TAAGACCTTGTAGCAAGACTGCCTGGCGCCGGAGGCTGCGTCTACCACATGGTATAAATACCTTCTATTTCGCCGTTCTTTTCCTTCTGGTTTCATGGATTTCCTTTCTACTTAAACAGATTGTGATGAAGGTCTGTCTCAAATTTACACCTGGAGCTGGTTTGGCGGCGGTTTAGTACTGATAATTTCTACTAACTATATGCGGTCAAGTCTGGAAGATGGCATTTCCGTTATTCGGGAGTCTGTTGCTGCTGCTCAAGATCGCTGTTACAGCCTGGCTTAATACCACCGACAGATACACGATCTGCAAAACTGAAGAGTTTCTCTGTGTCTTCTTTGATTCTTGAGAGCCGGTTGGTGTAGTGGTATGTACAGTAGCCATAATGCTACTGTTTTACGAAACCCGCATCATCACATATCGCATTAAGTTGCCGACAGATCGTACGCAAATGGCGCATGGACCAAGATAAAAGAGGGCATGCATGAGCTTTCAGCACGATACAGAGTTCCTCGCCTTCAGAGCGTGATATTGAATGAACAGACAGTCATAAGAAAAAAGACGTTATATTCGCATTTCATCTGTCTTTTTTCTTCGGTTTATCTTTCTTCTTTTTTTCTTCTTCTTCTTTTTTTTTTGGTGGGGGGGGGGGGGGTGGATGTGGGGGTGGGGAGTTCTTCCTTAAGAGCCTCTCGAAACTGAACGTTTGGGAGCCTGTTGCCAACAGAAGCTATGTAATGCGCAAGTGATAGCTCCACTACTTACGTCTGTTGCAACGAGAGGTGGTGTATCGTTTAAACCCATTTCTAGAAGGACACCAGAGAAAGTGTTAACATTGTACTTGTAGGCGAGTACAGACGAACATTTTTATATGTTTATATTGGAGGTAGTGCAAGTGAATGGGCTCTAGATTTTTTTCTATAGTCCACGATTGTTTGCGTCAAACCGACCGCTTGTAAATCTGTAAAAGTCTGGTTAAATTAATGTGTTTATGATACAAGCGGAGAAATACACGCTTTAACCCTCTCCCTCTCTGTGTGTCTCTCTCAGATTAATCAGTATGGTAACATTCGATTAGTTATTTGCTTTATAACACCTCGCCCACCTCCTCCCGTTTTTTGTTTTTGTTTGTTTGTTTTTATGTTTTTAGTTGTTTTTTTGGTTTTTGTTGTTGTTGTTTTTATATTTTGTTTGTTTCTTTTGTTTTGTTTTTGCTTTTTGTTTTGTTGTTGTTTTGGTGTTTGTTTTGTTTTGTTGTCTCTGACTTTTTGACAAGAATTTGCCATCTTACCATTGTAAATGTCTGTGTAATTATCATTTTCATTCCATGAAGGAGCAGCTGACCTCTCTCTGCCGCTCATCCTACTTTCACCTTCGCAAGATAGCCTTTATCAGTCCATACCTTTCAGATGAAAGTACTGCCCAGTTAGTCTCATCTCTGATCTTATCCAGGCTTAACTACTGCAATTCTACCCTCTCTGGCCTTCCGTCATCTTCACTGAACCGACTACAAAAAGTTCAAGACAATGCTGCCAGACTTGTCCTCCGCAAACAAAAATTGGACCACGTTACTCCCCTTCTGGAAATACTACACTGGCTCCCTGCTGAGGCCCGTATCCACTACAAAATTGCCATACTAGCTTTCATGCACTTTGAGAATTCTCTTCCTCTGTACCTTTCAGAACTGCTTCACACCTACCAACCCTCTCGAACTCTTCGGTCCAGCAGTGAAAAACTGTTGAATGTCCCCAAAACTAACCTCAAATCTGCTGGAAACACATCTATCCACTTTCAAGCAGGTAAAGTCTGGAACTCTCTTCCTACAACCGTCCGCAGCTCTCCATCTCTCTCCTCTTTCAAGAAAAATCTGAAAACACATCTTTTTAAAGAACGCTTCTCTCTTGGTTTGTGAAACACTTTTTCTGAACAGTTTGACTATTGAGTGGATGTGTGGATGTAGAGGAGGTGGTGTTAATATGATTACTGATGTCCTGTACAGGGTAAAGTTTTACATACTTTTTTGTGTAAAGTGCTTTGAGCTAACTCATGTTATGGACATTGCGCTATAGAAGTGCTATGTATTATTAGTATTCTTATTAGCATTATTATTATTTATTATTATTTTGTCCATAGGTAGCCTCAAATAACCATTCTGCATTTCTGTTTCCTGTACTTATTTGTTGAACTTATGATTACGATGAATGAATAAAATTGTGTTTAAACCAATGGGTGCTAATTATCAGAGAGACAGGGATCAAACCGGAGTAGAACTACCCCACCCCACGCACACGCACACACACACACACACACTCACACACACACACACACACACACACACACACACACACACACACGCACACACACACACACGCACACACACACACACACACACACACACACACACACACACACACACACACACACACACACACACACACACACACACGGACACACACGTATTCACACACACGTATTCACACACACACATAGACACGCGGGGGGGCGGTTTTCAGCTAACACTTCCAAAACATATGTGTCGAGTCTATATAGCTTTTGGTGTTGCAAAGGTTGTGGTTTGATGACACTGTCTTGTGACTTTGTCCATCACTTCCTACTGAAGCATTAAAATGGCTCTCATCGCTGCCCATCTTAATGCAGGAATCATTCTGGTGGTGACAGTGTAGTGTATCTCCCTCCCTCCCTCCCTCTTCCCCCATCTTCGTACCCCCTTACCCCCTTCTTCCCGTCCCTAATAAGCCTTATGGCTTCTGTGGACGTTAAGCACCATGTTTACTTTTTTGGGGTGCTGCCTAATTTGCTGAAGGTTAGTTTGGAGGCAACCAGGGCAACACTTTCGCACGAAAGTCAAAGTAGCGTTTGTGATCAAAATAGCTTTCAGACAATGCCATAAATGCTTTGTGAAGCAAACAAACAAAAATCATCGATTCTGCTTCGTCCAGCAGACGGGGCGTCCATTCACTACAGCATCCTCCGAAAGCACAGAATCCTGCCCCTCTTCAGGAGATGACGGAACTGTAACCAGCACTCACGTCTAGGTTTGCCACTCAGGAAATAGGCAGTGGTTAGGAACGTGCCTGACTGTACAGGGCATTTGTTATTATTCAGCAGCGGCTGTTTGTAGAACATCATTGTCATTGTTCTTACATCGATGGTGGTCTACGTTCTACGTAGAACTGAATGGAAAGTCAATATAAGGTTTTGTCTGTGCTTGGATGGATTTAATATCTGTGACGACTATTTTATTTCGTATAATACGCTTGGATTTTTCGGTCACTCGCACTCTTATCAAAGGTATTGCTGACCTTTTTGTTTGTTTCTTTGTACGAACCCGATCTTTGGAAAATACGCAAGTATATATAGCGGTAGGTCAAAATATGTAATATTAAAATTAAAATTAAATGTTTTATATATATTTTAGTATACACAACACGGTGTGCTTTACTTATTGGCAAACCCACATCTAAAGGCGGTTCACGGAGAGACATAATTACATTTGACAGAAATTAGTGTCTGTTGATGTTGACGAGATCAACATACACAAAAGAAACTCTGAAAAATGTGAATGCATTAATTGTTCAGGATGACACTCTATTTTCTGGTTTTCTTTAAAAAATAAATTAAAAAATAAATAAATACGTGAACGACTTTTGGCAAGAATCAACACACAGGTCAGTCTTGCTCGATGTTTTGTCACAAAAATAAAACTTCAATTAGCTTTAGTTAACTTGCACAGTTTTGTCGATGATGATTCTCACACTCCACCGCCATTTGCACTGTAGACTCGTGCAAGCAGTTTTGGTCAACTAGTCGCTCAGCCGAGATTCATCAGTACAGTCTGGATGCCCCAAAATAGATTTCCATCGTTACCCCCCGGCCCCCCGCCCCCCACCCCCATCCCAATTTTTTTTGGAAAAGTTTTTTAGCTACTCTACTACAGTAGGCCTGTTCTACCAAAATAAGGCAACCGTGGAAAAATGTAACGTGATATAACATGACATAAATTCGAAGGTCACGTTCGACTACTGACTGGTTTTGACAGAAATTTTAATGGCATCCGAAGCCTCTCTCTCTCTCTCTCTCTCTCTCTCTCTCTCCTCTCTCTCTCTCTCTCTCTCTCTCTCTCTCTCTCATCGACAGGTCCTGTTACAGTCAGAAAGCTCTGCAGTTAGTAGTTTATTACAACTCAGCTTTGGCTGTTTGGCTATTTTCTGCCTAGGTCAGACTAGCGTTATGCATTATGCAAATAGACGTATCAAAGTTATTGGTCCGTGTTCCTCTTGACTGGCTGTCCTCGTAAATGAGCTATTATGCACACGTGCTGTTGTCAGTATGGAGGTATTTGCGAATGCTCATTCGTGCGGGTCTGCGTGTGATGGCTTTTATTGAAGTATGAACGAGGTTGGATATTTCATTCTTGTGCAGCTGTCGAAAACGCAAGTGCATCCTCTCTCTCTCTCTCTCTCTCTCTCTCTCTCTCTCTCTCTCTCTCTCTCTCTCTCTCTCTCTCTCTCTCTCACACACACACACACACACACCCTCCTCACGTGCTTGTTCTATTTCACCTGCGTACACACACACACACACACACACACACACACACACACACACACACACACACACACACACACACACACACACACACACACACACACACACACACACACATCCGCACGCCGGTGCTTATTTCTGTTGGTTCTAAAAAAAAATATTGGCTAAATATTTAACAGCAATATTGTACAGTCACTGTAGAACATTATTTGTGCCTATATATGTGTAACCAATGGTAACGTTTGACGATTAGTATACACTATTCAGCTACAAGTCTCGAATGCCGTTTCGTTTATTCAGTGTGTGTTGAGAGGGGAGGTGATAATATTTGTTGATCATCCCGCATGGGAAATCTGAAGTCTTGTTTATCGTTTCTCAAAAAAGAAACTGTCCATTCATCATCAGGTAATAATCCATAGCCCCCCCCCCCCCC
>JABMCL010001228.1:352500-362500 GCA_018857735.1 Alviniconcha marisindica
TCTCTCTCTCTCTCTCTCTCTCTCTCTCTCTCTCTCTCTCTCTCTCTCTCTCTCTCTCTTTAAGGCAAATTTTCTGTGCTGACGTATTTCGGTATCTGCTCCACCCCCGTGCTACGCAGTATTACGTAAAACAACTCGGTCGTTCTGCCAAAAATGCAGGCGGCAGGTTACAGCTGCATACACACCACGTTTGTGGTTTTGAATAAAATGACACTGTAAATTCGTGGCTTGATTGTATAGTGTACATAGAACGTGCGCCAAGACGGCAGCAATTTCGCGAGGGATCATGCACACAGTTCCGTAAGTCGGCTTACACCATTTCAGTGCTTAACAATAATTATTATTATATAAATATAAAAATAACGCGCCCTTTAAAAGCGGCAGTCACCCACTGAGAGTCGCATACGACTAAAGCGCAGTGGGTCTGCACGGAAGTTCAAGTTCAATGTTGCTATACTGACGTCCACAGAGACCATACGGACTATGAAGGACGGGGAGCCCAGGATAGCCACCTCGACTTTCACACAGCTCCTGAGCTCTGAACGAAACGGTCTTCTTCTCTAATGCTGCTTCACGTCCACAGAGACCATACGGACTTTGAGGGACGGCCCAGGACGGCCACTTCGACTTTCACACAGCTCCTGAACTCTGCTCAGAAGCAGAATACACCGCTATAATATGTACGAGTAGTTTCCATTGTGAAGCGCTTAGGGTTCATCTCCAGATGAGGCGCTCGACAAAATTCATATAAAAATAAAAATAGTATTTATTTATTTTAATTAATTTTTAAAGTTTCATCAGTCTCGCCCGGCTATAAACATAGGCTAGCCCGTACCAAAAAGGCTAGCCCGTACCAAAATATTTGGTAATATATATTACACACCGAATATTTTGGTACGAGCTAGCCTACTGTGTAAGTATATACTTACTCCCTTCCTTGAGACTTGAGGTTTGTTTTAGCATATTCAAAGCTTGCTCATGAAAAGCAGCCAGCCTGGGGCACGACAGCATTGATGGGATAATTATAGCCTAAAAGTCTCGAGAGAAGCATGAGGATCAAGTCTTTCTAATCACTGAGGCTCGATCATGCCAGCGCTACGCTTGGCTGGGTACTTCATACCGATTTTTTTCAATATGAAACTGGCGCTGTCGTATCATTTCTTATTAACACTACAATGTCGGCTATTTCACTCCCTTTCAACTCGAACAGCTGTATGTTCACGAGAGCCTTTTGACAGAAATATCGCTCCAGTCATTTGGAAGAGAAAAAAAGGAGAAGAAAATAGTAGCTTGGGGTGTGTGTGGGGGGGGAAGACGAAGAAGAAAGAAGAAGAAGGTGGGGAAAAGAAGAAGAAGATGAAGAAGAAGAAGTGGGGTGGGGGTTGGGGGCGGGGGGGGGGAGGAAAAGTATTGGGAAAGTTGAAATAGCATTACTGTGTATAATCAAGCACCGACAAATAGTACTCCGTTGACTCTGGGAACCATGGAATAGTTCCCCCATCCTCAGCAAGCATCTGAAATGCATGCCCGGAAACCAGACTCCTAATTCCACGCGAAGGCCGCAGTGACTTAATTCGCTCTCTGATGATGACTGTGCACGCTGAATTGGACATGCCGCCAGCTCATCTACAACGTCAAAGGGAAGATTGCTGAACTGAGAGAGTCGTCGTAGAATGTGCCACAACCAGTTTACCAGTTGTGGTAAAGGACGAGCTAGCGATGCATGGACGTATTTCGCTACAAGGATATATATATATATATATATATATATATAATATATATATATATATATAGAGAGAGAGAGAGAGAGAGAGAGAGAGAGAGAGAGAGAGAGAGAGAGAGACAGACAGACAGACAGACAGACAGACAGACAGACAGACAGACAGACAGACAGACACAGAGACACAGAGACAGACAGAGACAGACAGACAGACAGACAGGCAATCAGACAGAATAATGCATATGCTACATTTGGGTAATTGCATGCTTCTACGTCCGATCTCCATTATTATGGTAAGACTATAAGACTATTCAGCATCAGTTTTAGTATTCTACTGCAGTGCCACCTCAGTGTTGATGTTCTCAGTCCTGATATTGCAAGGGCCGAATTGGATTTTTAAGCCATGATGCAATTCAGGCGCTGGATTCAGACAAAAAAAGTGTCCGGTGCAATTCTTGAAACTGCTATATAGACTAACACATGTGGGTGTCGATCATTATCTCTTGGCTACACGTTTGTATGAGTCAAATGAATCACAACCTTTGCAGTAAGTATGAAGGTTTATTATCAACACAGATAAAAAGGAAAGACAACTTAACTGTCACTGCGATTTAAATTCTGCTTAGGTTACCCCTTCACTGCATGGTTCAGGAGCTGTGTGAGAGTCGAGGTGGACGTCCTGGACTGTCCGTCCTAACGAGCCTTCTGGTTTCCGTGGACTTAAAGATTTATTGCACCGTGCTTCGGCATTGGTCACAACTTGTCCCTAATATGTCAACTGACATCTGAGGACATAAAGCATCACTTCATCATCACCCTTCACTGCAATAGTCAGTACAATTTCCGAGCTGAAACGTGAAGCCTACAAACAGTATATTTTCCGGTCGCATAACAAATCTACTTGACAACAACAAAACAAAACAAAAAGACAAAAAAGTGACACTGGTCGTTTTTAATCGACGTTCGCCCCGATATAACCGTCCTGGTTGACTGGGCTGTAAAAACCTAAATTCCTTCTTTCAACGCTACATGATTATGTCGGCAATGAAAGGGTTAATGTCTAACACGGTATTCAAAGACAAGAAGAGACCTCAGGTTTATAGTATATAATCACATCGAGAATCTGGTCTGCTGTCTGTCAGTGACATAATTAAAAACATTGAGAACATTAATAATTATTTCCAAGTTTATATAGAGGCGTCTATGACATTCACCTTGTGTCATTTTGACAACATGACTTCTAATTGTGAAAACATTCAATTCTGAAGAAGAAGAAAAAGCGACTTTTATCCATAATTGACACCAGCACCGTGTTTGAGACATGATTTATGAGAACTATAACTTCAGAACAGAACAGTAGGCCTGTACATGTCACTCGATGTTAATTGCTGACAATCGGCAGCTCATCGACAGCTTATCGCAACGCTGTGGTCAAAACAGAAGCGTTGCCGAAACAGTCCGAAATGGTTCTGCGATCGTTCGCGTTTGGATGTTCGTCGGGTTTTGTTTGTTTGTTTGTTTGTTTGTTTGTTTGTGCTGAACGCATCATTGCGGGGCTTTTCTTTCAAACCAGGTGCTTTCATCCGCTGCAATATACCTTTCACTCACATTCAGAACTCTTAGCTAAGCATGAACGACATTGGTTAACGAAAACAAGTATAGAGGGGGTAAAAATAGACAGAGAAACAGACAGAGAGACAGAGACAGCGAGACAGAGAGACAGACAGACAGACAGACAGACAGACGGAGACAGAGACAGACAGACAGACAGAGACAGAGAAGTAAAGACGACAGAAAGAGAGAGGGAGCAGACCCCCCTCCCCCCCATCCCACACACTTTCCTATATAAACCCCCCCCCCCCCCCCCACACACACACACACACACATTGAACACTAGCCTAACACTTCTATTGCCTCGAGGGAATCTTAGCGCATCTAATTCTTCAAGGTAATTCCACCGTAACAGACTTCGCCTGCGGCCACTCGTCTTATTCTTGCCGTAAGACTCTTGTTGGCAAACAGTTCTATGTATTTAGCGTAACGCTGATGTAACGATACCGCACGTGTATAATTTACTCATTCCCATTCCCTACACAAACACCAAAGCGGTGTGTACTTACAGCGTTATTTAGTTGTTACATGGTTGGTGCTGAGTAAAACCGCTGCCATCTCGGCGCATGTTATTCAAAACCACATAACCTGCGACCTTCACGTTTGACAGAATGACCGGGATCTTTCACGTGCTACTGCGGTAACACGGGGGAGGAACGGATACCGAAATAAGTCAGCACAAAAAAGTTTGACCCGGGGTCTCGAACCCACGACCCACGACCTTTCGAACACTAGTCCGGCGCTCTACCACTGAGAAATCCCCGCCCTCCCTACAGTATACAATACAACCACTCTACCAAATGTCAGTGTAATTGCACAAGAAATTTGTGGCGGTTCCACGCATTCATGCCAATCATAGTACAGCAAATTAAATGACAACAACAGCAAACCATGTGGCAAAATGTCGATAAATAAATACATGACTAAATCCAACAGATATTAAAGCTACGCGTATCACATCAAAATTGCCTCTCTATAAATTCTATCCCATGAAAAGAAATTAATGTCCTCCTCCTAAAAGCAGTTATACAAATCATCCACAGCAAACTAACCAGTTATACAGATTATCCACAACAAACTAACTAAGCAATTATACAAATTATCCACAACAAACTAACTAAGCAATTGTACAAATTATCCACAACAAACTAAGCAATTGTACACATTATCCACAACAAACTAAGCAGTTGTACAAATTATCCACAACAAACTAAGCAGTTGTACAAATAATCCAGAACAAACTAAGCAATTGTACACATTATCCACAACAAACTAAGCAACTGTACAAATTATCCACAACAAACTAACTAAGCAATCATACAAATTGTCCGCAACAAACTAACTAAGCAATCATACAAATTATCCACAACAAACTAACTAAGCAATCATACAAATTGTCCGCAACAAACTAACTAAGCAAATATACAAATTGTCCGCAACAAACTAACTAAGCAATCATACAAATTATCCACAACAAACTAACTAAGCAGTTATACAAATTATCCACAACAAACTAACTAAGCAATCATACAAATTGTCCGCAACAAACTAACTAAGCAATCATACAAATTGTTCACAACAAACTAACTAAGCAATCATACAAATTGTCCGCAACAAACTAACTAAGCAATCATACAAATTGTTCACAACAAACTAACTAAGCAATCATACAAATTATCCACAACAAACTAACTAAGCAGTTATACAAATTATCCACAACAAACTAACTAAGCAATCATACAAATTGTTCACAACGAACTAACTAAGCAATCATACAAATTGTTCACAACAAACTAACTAAGCAATCATACAAATTGTCCGCAACAAACTAACTAAGCAATCATACAAATTGTTCACAACAAACTAACTAAGCAATCATACAAATTATCCACAACAAACTAACTAAGCAGTTATACAAATTATCCACAACAAACTAACTAAGCAGTCATTCAAATTGTTCACAACGAACTAACTAAGCAATCATACAAATTGTTCACAACAAACTAACTAAGCAGTCATTCAAATTGTTCACAACAAACTAACCAAGCAGTCATACAAACTGTTCACAACCAACTATAACTATAACCCGACCGCTTACTCCCGCCGCCCTCCATCTCTCTGTGTTACTCTATCATGACCCACACTCAGAGCATCGATTTCCGGCACCCTCAAGGATGTCGTAAACCAGTGCTTGGAGTTTGATCATGACCCTGACCCCTGCTCCAGTGATCCTACGCTCCACAGAACACCCACGACTGAACTGAGCTGACACTGAGCTCTAGTTAAAAGAAGCTGACTTAAGCTCCGTATTTCAGGAAGAGGCGGCACAGAGAAAGTCAGCCGTAGGGAAAGTAACTATACATTGCAAATAAAAAGAGCGGAAAGCAATCAGCAAAACTGAAACAGGCAAATAACAGCAATTATGGTCTTCTTCTTTTTTTCTTTTTTCTTTTTCTTTTTTCTTTGTTTGTTTGTTTCTTTGTTTCTTTCTTTCTTTAGTCAGTTTAAGAGAGGTAAGTAAATAAAAAGAGCGGAAAGCAATCAGCAAAACTGAAACAGACAAATAACAGCAATTAAGGTCTTCTTCTTTTTTTCTCTCTCTTTTTTCTTTTCTTTGTTTGTTTGTTTCTTTCTTTCTTTAGTCAGTTTAAAAGAGGTAAGTAATGAGCAAAACTGAAACAGGCAAACAGCAACGATTATGGTCTGTGTATTCTTTTCTTTCCTTTGTTTTTTTTATTCAGTTTATATGCGTATAGACATAAAGCATGTTATACGTATACATCAAGCGTACACATACATGCAAAGTTAATATGAACAGACTAGACACGTTAGCTAGCCTATATAATGGGTGTGTGTGTGGGGGGGGGAAGATCACACACACACACACACACACACACACACACACACACACACACACACACACACACACACACACACACGCACGCACGCACGCACGCACGCACGCACGTACGCACACACGCACGCACGTACACACATACATACACACACACGCATGCACCACACGAAACACACCACACACACACACACACACACACACACACACACACACCACACACACACACAACACACACCACACACACACACACACACACACACACACACACACACACACACACACACACACAGCACGCACGCATGCACGCACGCACGCATGCGCACGCACGCACTCACGCGCACGCACGCGCACGCACGCACGCACGCACGCACGCACGCACGCACGCGCACGCACGCACGCACGCACGCACGCACGCACGCACACACACACACACACACACACACACACACACACACACACACACACATTTTGTCTCGTTTCCTCGATCGGCTTCCCGAACTTTGCCGCTGTCTTGAATTGTCGCGCTGGACATTATACCCCGGCCCCTACGCAGACACCGTCCGCGGCTGTCACAGAATACTCTAGGTGAACCAGTACAAGATGCGTGAACAAAACAGTGCAAACGATTGCGAGTGTCCGCCTTAGACAACAGGAGACTTGTCAACCTTTTACCTCGCTTGGCAACGAGCTCTGCTCAGCCCCATCCACTCACTGTCCGCCCCTTGCATTACTGTCACTGAAACTGTCACTCAAAGAACATTATTGTGCAGCGAAACTCGGAAGGGTTTTCTAAAAGAGAGGCATTCTAAAATTGCCGTGGTTTGCATGTCAATTTCCTCAGAAATTTCATTCGACTTCCGTCTGATTCGTCCTTTTTGTTACCTTATTTTGTGCGGCTTTGTGCCTAAAGCACTAGACGTCTCTCTCTCTCTCTCTCTCTCTCTCTCTCTCTCTCTCTCTCTCTCTCTCTCTCTCTCTCTCTCTCTCTCTCTCTCTCTCTCTCTCTCTCTCTCTCTCTCTCTCTCTCTCTCTCTCCATAAGAAAGACAGCACACAGGCCTTTTCCTGCACAGCGCACAGCGTTCTTTGGAAGGAATATCAATACTTTTCTACAACACATTTGAATCCGTACTGTTCTGGAAACAAAACTATAATACTCGAGGATCTAACACCTAGCCGACTGCCAGCGCTTAGAACAACAACAGCAAAAAAGACAGAGAAAAAGAAGACGTTCAGAAACTCGCAAAAAAAATGTTCAGAACGCAGGAAAGCTAATGAAACACAATATAGCGTGCGACATGTCGGCAAATATGCCTTTTTCAGAGCTACGAATAAACAATATTTGATTTGTTTGCACGTTGATCGCAGAAATAGCCTGCTCGACTCAACAAAAAGAAGAAGAAAAAGAAGAAGAAGAAGAAGCGTGTTTTTGCTTCAGAGCCATCGCTCGACATCCAACCCTGTTTTGTGTAGAACTTTACTCTGATGGTCAGCTGTTTTGCTCCAAGGCATACCTGTAATTCCAATCCTGTTGCGTGTGGATTTTGTTTCCGCACTCAGCTGTTTGTTCCAGGATATACCCCAATTTTTCAACTCTGTTACGTTGCAGGGCATCTGCAGTCTATTGCCTTTGTATGAAAAATGGCCCATGGAACCTTAATTGTTAACCCAAACCCTGTGTTGTTGTTGTTGTTGTTGTTGTTGTTGTTGTTGTTGTTGTTGTTGTTGTTGTTGTTGTTGCTGCTGCTGTTGCTGCTGTTGTTTTATTAATGGAAGTTCGCTCTAGACATCCTTTTAATTTCGACCCTGTTTGGTATGGACGTTTGCTACAGTTACCCTTATAACTGTTTTTGTTATGGAAGTTTGCTGCATACACCACCCCTGACTTCATCACTGATTTTATTCATTTGTCTCTTGAAGTTTGTTCTGTGTGGAAGTTTGCTGTAGGCACCCGCCAACGATGTCTGTCTGGCGCTATCTCTCTGTGTCCTGCTGTTTTTCTGACCCCTCCCCCTCTCCCCCCAGTCCTGCTGTCTGTCTACTACTGTTCCTCTACTGTCTCATTGACTCCTGCTGTCTGTCTACTACTGTTTCTCTACTGTCTCACTGTCTCCTGCTGTCTCTCTGACGCTATCTCTGTGTGATGTCGCTGTGTGTGCTGCTGTCTGTGTGATGTCGCTGTGTGTGCTGCTGTCTGTGTGATGTCGCTGTTTGTGCTGCTGTCTGTGTGATGTCGCTGTGTGTGCTGCTGTCTGTGTGTTGTCTCGGTGTGTGCTGTTGTCTGTGTGATGTATCTGTGTGTGCTGTTGTCTGTGTGATGTCGCTGTGTGTGCTGCTGTCTGTGTGATGTCGCTGTGTGTGCTGTCTGTGTGATGTCGCTGTGTGTGCTGCTGTAGCTGTCTGTGTGATGTCGCCGTGTGTGCTGCTGTCTGTGTGATGTCGGTGTGTGTGCTGCTGTCTGTGTGATATCTCTGTGTGTGCTGCTGTAGCTGTCTGTGTGATGTCGCCGTGTGTGCTGCTGTCTGTGTGATGTTGGTGTGTGTGCTGCTGTCTGTGTGATATCTCTGTGTGTGCTGCTGTAGCTGTCTGTGTGATGTCGCCGTGTGTGCTGCTGTCTGTGTGATGTCGCTGTGTGTGCTGCTGTAGCTGTCTGTGTGATGTCGCTGTGTGTGCTTAGTGTGTGATGTCGCTGTGTGTGCTGCTGTCTGTGTGTTGTCTGTGTGTTGTCTCTGCGTGTGCTGTTGTCATTGTGTGTGCCGCTGTCTGTGTGAAAGTCGCTGTGTGTGCTGCTGTCTCTGTGGTGTCTCTGTGTGTGCTGCTGTCTGTGTGATGTCGCTGTGTGTGCTGCTGTCTGTGTGATGTCGCCGTCCTGCATGCGTCCTGCTGTATAAGGCTGTCTGTTTGTGCGCGTTGCTGTCTAAAGCTCATTGTTTCTCTGCGCCTTGTTGTCTGTCCGCTTCTGTCTGTCTGTCCGTCCCCTGCAGTCTGTCCTATCCTGTCTGTCTGTCCGTCTCTTGCAGTCTGTCTGATCCTGTCTGTCTGTCCGTCTCATGCAGTCTGTCTGATCCTGTCTGACTGTCCATCTCCTGCAGTCTGTCTGATCCTGTCTGCTGTCTGTGTCCTTGTGTGTCTAGCTGATGCTCGCTGCCTGTCTATCTATCTCCTCTTGGCTATCTTGACTTGTCTGCTGTCTTTTATTGCATGCTGTCTGTCTGGTGTCTGCGGTTTGTCAGGTGTTGTCTGCCGTTTGTTTTCTGCTGTTTGTGTTTCTGCTACTGGCCTATGTCTCACACTGTCTGTCTGCCGTTGCTTTCTGTCGCTGTCAGTTTCCATGGTGCTGTCTGCCTGCTGATATTTGTCTGTCTGGTACTGTTTGCGTGTCTGCTCCAATTTTCGAAAAGGCGTGACTCTTGAGTTAGCGTGCGGGTTTGCGTCACCTTCTTGTGGACAGACAGAGGTACAATAATTCTCCATTAATAAAATGCCCGTCAATAATCACCCCATTCAACAGAGTTGACATAAATGTAAATCGTACGAGATTTAAAACTGTTAAATCGATTTGAATTGGTCTCTCCCTTTTTGTTCGTTATATACTGAAAATTCCGTTTGTTTATTCACTGCTTTCAGAACAGCAATTTCGGCCGAGAATTTGCGTGATTTTGTCGCTTTCCACCAGAAATCGTTCATCCTTAACATCTTCTGAGTTTTTGTCTGATTTTGTCGTATGCATTTTTTTCCTCTTCTTCTTTTTTCTGATTATAGTCGGTTTTCTGTTCAGCGATTTGGATCTTGCTCTGAATTTACCCGGCAAAA
>JABMCL010001228.1:365000-370000 GCA_018857735.1 Alviniconcha marisindica
GACACTGTCAGATCGTTCCTGGGGACATGTTTGAAACCGATCGATAACCTGTATTTCTTCTTGTTGTTTGCTTTAGATGTCTGGACTGAAGTATGCCACTGATGTGTCTGGACAGGTGCAGGCGGAAGTGCTGACTTCTCCCTGTGGAACAAGACGGAATCTGCGCCCAAGTCGAATTTAGGCTTCAGTATCATAAGTGTGTGTGTGTGTGTGTGTGTGTGTGTGTGTGTGTGTGTGTGTGTGTGTGTGTGTGTGTGTGTGTGTGTGTGTGTGCGTGAGTGCGTGAGTGCGTGCGTGCGTGCGTGTGCGTGTGCGTATATGTGTGTGTGTGTGTGTGTGTGTGTGTGGTGTGTGTGTGTGTGTGTGTGTGTGTGTGTGTGTGTGTGTGTGTGTGTGTGTGTGTGTGTGTGTGTGTGTGTGGTGTGTGTGTGCATGTGTGCGTGTGCGTGATTGCGTGCTGCTGTGCGTGTCGTGTGCGTATATGTGTGTGTGTGGTGTGTTGTGTGTGTGTGTGTGTGTGTGTGTGTGTGTGTGTGTGTGTGTGTGTGTGTGTGGTGTTGTGTGTGAGTGTGTGTGTGTGTGTGTGTGTGTGTGTGTGTGTGTGTGTGTGTGTGTGTGTGTGTGTGTGTGTGTGTGTTGTGTGTGTGGTGTGGTGTGTGTGTTGTGTGGTGCGTGGTGTGAGTGGGGTTATGTGCGGTGGTGCTGTGCCTGCGTGTGCATGTGTCTGTAAATATGCGTTTGCGTATGTGTGTGTATTCGTGCGCATGCACACACGATCACACCCCCCCCCCCCCTGCCCCTCCCCCCCCCCCGAGCTCCCCTCTCCCCCACCACCCATCTTTCTTGACTGCGCAGCTGAACTCTTCGAAAGGTGCCCATATCTCAAAAAACAGTTGCGCTTATCACGAATAATATGCAAAAAGCTGAAAAAGATGCCCTCAGAAAAATGATCTCCAAACGAGAGAGTACAATGAATGATTGGAAATACAGAAAGAGCCCCCCCCCCCCCCCCACACACACACACCCCTGCCTCCCCCACCCCCCCAAAAATCCAATCAAGACCTAAAAGGAGCAAACAAGCAATAACAAAAAGCAAAAAACAAAAAATTAAAAAACCCACACACAAAAATCCACTGAGTTTAACTAACCACTAAACTACATCACTCACCAAACACTCGAGCGGAATCCGCAGGGGGCGGCAGAACTATGTGTCTGTAGAAGAGTCTGGTGATGGGGAAGTTGATGGTAATGGTCATGAAGACGCCTCGGCGTCAGGCGAAGAATGAAGATATCCGTGTCCGCCCGGAGGAGATGTTGGCGATGGTCCAGAGTTCAAGGGCGTCACAGTTAGTCTAACTGTCGATTTAAGTCAAAATAGCCTACACAGCAGGTTCATAACTGTGCATGCGTTTTAGTAGCGCATATTATATATATATATATATATATATATATATATATATAGAGAGAGAGAGAGAGAGAGAGAGAGAGAGAGAGAGAGAGAGAGAGAGAGAGAGACGGAGAGACAGAGAGACAGAGAGACAGAGAGACAGAGAGACAGAGACAGAGAGACAGAGAGACAGAGAGAGACAGAGAGAGACAGAGAGAGACACAGACAGACAGACAGACAGACAGACAAACAGACAGACAGCCACAGACACAGACACAGAGACAGAGACAGATATACCTTGCAAGCAGCATAACAAGTTCTGCAGACCTAGACTGCTTGATTATGTAAAAGTAACAAACAGATCCGCAGTTCCGGATATCAGTTTTACTGTCATGATACCAAATGAAATGAATAATAATGATAATAATAAAGAGGATTTGTACAGCGTCAGTTTACCACACTAGGCGGGAGAACAGAGATCTTTACAGTAACAGAAACACACGCAACACGCACGCACGTACACGCACGCACACGCACACGCACTCTCTCTCTCTCTCTCTCTCTCTCTCTCTCTCTCTCTCTCTCTCTCTCTCTCTCTCTCTCTCTCTCTCTCTCTCTCTCTCTCTCTCTCTCTCTCACACACACATACACACACTCAAAACAAAACAAAAAAAACAACAACAACAACAACTTACGGACGTGGGCGGCGGGGTTCAGGGTGGACAGGGCGATAGCACCTAGTTCTAGACAACTGGAATTGCTATGCCCATGCTTGCAGCCAATCGTATAGCACCTAGTTCTAGACAACTGGAATTGCTATGCCCATGCTTGCAGCCAATCGTATAGCACCTAGTTCTAGACAACTGGGATTGCTATGTCCATGCTTGCAGCCAATCGTATAGCACCTAGTTCTAGACAACTGGGATTGCTATGCCCATGCTTGCAGCCAATCGTATAGCACCTAGTTCTAGACAACTGGGATTGCTATGTCCATGCTTGCAGCCAATCGCGATGGTCACGCCAGGGCGCCCAAGACGATGAACGCACGTCTAAGTCTGCTAACAACGCGGCCTTCGCAACGCTTAAGCCAAGCATGTCCATCATTACAGGGGCATTGGTTAAAATAGCCTGCGGCCACTCACTCTAATATACATTTATTCACTTTGTCATACTTTCAAGAGCATACACGACAATTAATATATACAAAGCCTCCGTCGACGACACCACAACGACAGTACCAAAATCTAAAACATCAACAAGAACAACCTAGCAACTTGGTAGACTAGAACAGCTCTAGAGAAATGTACTCACCTATACGACGACACATAAAGAACAATTAAAAACACAAGCACCTTCGACACATGGTCTTCGTCTGGTGCAGAAGAGACATAGAAAATAATAAAAGAAGAAGGAAGTTTTGTTTTGTCGACCTCACTCATGCCTAGTAACTTGGCATTTTACGCCCAGTCAACCAGGCGTTTTACGCCCAGTCAACCACTGTTACCTTGGAAATTCCCCATGTTGCATTTTGACATAATAAACAGCGTTCTTTTTTGTTCATTTTCTTTTTGTCTTCTTTAAAAAAAACATTTTATGTGTTTTTGTCTGCTTTCACTACAGTATTTCCTTTGTTGGGCGATATGAAAAAGGAGTGGTCAATTATAGCCTAATATTCGGCCGAAAGATCACAGTTCAAACTGGGTAGGGAAAGGAGTCTACGTTTTGACCCGCCGTGGCCCAGCCCATTAAGAATGACCCGGCCATGTCTTTCAAGTGTGTGTGTGTGTGTGTGTGTTGCCCCCCCCCCCCCCCCCCCGCTTTATTATTTTCAGTTTCCTGCCTGTCTATATTGTGAAACAGGCAATTCAAATACTTGTTATTTATTCTTCCAGCTGAACTTGCTGAAATCTGGTTGATTTTCTGACTGGCTGTCAGTCTACGCAAAGGAAGCTGCAACGCTGTTTAAGTTTGATACACCATCTCTTTGTTTATATTGTTTCTTTGCCGGAGGGTCCCATGACCCCCCCCCACCCCCCCACCCCCCACCTCCCGCCCCCACCGTCACCTTTTCCCTATCCGTCAACGTCGATCAGGTCCGTGTTATTGTTTCAACCGAACTTGATGAAATACGATTAAATTTTTTACGGCTGGCAATCTACGTGAAGGAAACTAGACGCTTTTTAAATCTGGTACGTAAGGTATTATATTTGCTTTTTTTCTTTCTTTCTTTTTTTCTTTTTTTTTTTACCGTGGAGGTGGTAGTTGAAACTTCGCGCTTAATTGGTTCCTTTGAAAATCCAGTTCCTCTCACCTTAGTAGAAAGATATGCACCAGCTGCCACAAGAGCAGCGCGCGCGACACAGCTCGTCATGCAGCCACCCCAACTGTACTTAATTTGAGGGAGCTTGCAATATTTAGTATTTTTCTTTCGTGGCCGCAAAAAGAAACATTCGTGCTCGTATTTTCCGGTATAGCTGCGAGACAACGTGGGCGGATCGGAGCGTGCATGACCAAAGAAGGGCAGATTTGTTTTTGGATTTTTTTTTTTTTTTTTTTTTGGAACAACATTCATCGCCTCCAGGGACCCTCTATACTGTTGTAAATTGGATCGGGGGACTCGGGCCCGGGAGGACGGGAATCTTCCTCCAGCGGATTGCTGGCTGTGTCATGCAACATTTACAATGACACCACCACGCACCCACAAGAACGGGGCCATCCTCCAGAAAACCAACTGTATCACGTCTTGGTCGCTAATGTGTGAAACTGGACATGCCTAGCTCTCTATGTCAGCTTACATACAGTGTGTAGTCGTTGTTATTTCTTCAGAGAGTGTTGAAGACGACTGCAAGGTTGTTGTTTGGTTACTTGCTATGCTATTTATACAGGTTTAACTGTAGCTGAAGTGTCAGAGATCAGGAGCTGTGTGAAAGTCGAGGTGGCCGTCCCGGGCTTTCCGTCCTCATGAGCCTTACGGTTTCCGCGGACGTAAATCACGATTGAACCATGCTTTGGCACTGGTCATAGTTTGTTCCTAATATGTCAACCGACATCCGAGGACATGAAGCTCTACACCATCATCATCATCAGCTGAAGTGTAAAATGTCAACGTTGGGCTATCATGAAAGTGTGCCAAGTAGCATACGAACAACACGGTTAACATGTAAGATCGGTGTACATCATAAGCAATTTACAAGGGAGTTAATCAGCACTCAAAAGACGTCACACAAACACAACCACAAAGACCTGAGTCGCTACGCCTACCGCAACTATCATCTGGCATGCATAAACTCCATTAGAGGTACATTGTATACATCACAGGTGAATGAAACATTATTTTATCTCTCCCCGGGCCTCACATCGCGTCACATCGCCTCTCTATAGAGAGACGCTTTCGTTTTGAAAAGGTAGCTTGTTGTATCTTTGTTCCGGAAGTCAGTTTTGCTCGACGCATATGTACCTACAGGAGATATTTTTTTCTGTTTAAATCTTCTTCTCTTCTTCCTCTCTTCCTCCTTCTTCTTCTTCTTCTTCTTCTTCTTCTTCTTCTTCTTCTTCTTCTTCTTCTTCTTTCTTCTTCTTCTTCTTCTTGTTCTTGTTCTTCTTCTTCTTCTTC
>JABMCL010001228.1:372500-377500 GCA_018857735.1 Alviniconcha marisindica
ACACACACACACACACAAGCATGAACGCACGCAGCCGCCCAGCCACCCAGCCACCCCCACCCCCAACCCCCCACACACACATAATGTAAATTCTACCTCAAGTCAAATCCACTGGATCAGTCCTTACACAAATATAAAACAAAACATACATACACAAACGTCAGACACAAGGTTTCTAAGAGTTAGTCCCTTCAATAATACCGTTGTATGAAAAAGAAAGAAAGCACACAATGCCATTCATCTACCATTCCGTCAAACTGATCGATAGCAGAATAAAGATTACAACAACAGAAACAACAATAATACAACTTTATTGCCAAGTGTTAGTTATACTGAGGGAATGGACAGAAATAACTTAACAAATCTCTCTCTCTCTCTCTCTCTCTCTCTCTCTCTCTCTCTCTCTCTCTCTCTCTCTCTCTCCTCTCTCTCTCTCTCTCTCTTATATATATTATATATATATATAGTATATAATATATAATAATAATATATATATATATAAAATGCACAATGGCAAATACCAGTGCAATATAACAGCAAACCGCAGATACCAACTACCATCTACCATCTTCTAGCTGCTCAGCAAAAGTCATACAAAAAGCTATCTCCTAACGAAGAATGTTCGAGACTTTTCTGAAGAAAAAATCAGGATCAGGATCAGGAACCGTTAGCAGAAAAACAAACGTGTAAGAGGACTAGGCAGAAGAAGAAAAAAACGAGAGGAGATAGCAAAGGGGAATCAAATAACAGCCCTGAGATTCTAGACAGGAGAATGCCAACAGACATCCCCGGCTTCCCTTCGGGGTTAAGCAAATCAGAACAAAAGGCAGAGTAAGTTGAATTTAAACAGAACACTTTAAAGGAGGAACAGCAAAAATAGGGCAGACATAACAAGGAACAACATAAGGGACTTAGAAGCCAACAGCGAACCTAAAAGGACAGCAACAGAAAAGAAACGACAGCAAAAAAAGAGACCAAAATAAGAAAGAACAGCAAACAGGATCACAATGAAGAATTGGACACCCGCAATAAAACGGAATAAAAAGGAGAGGGGAAAAAAATATATATATAAAAGGGCAGCGGTACTTGAAGTTCAAGAAAAGACCAGAAGAAGAACACAGTAAGGAAAACACAGCAAAGGGAGCAAGGAAAACTAAAATATACTCTAACAGCTCCCTTCTTCAGTAAAGAGAGAATTAAAGAACACTGGAATAGCATGCATACACATTAACTCAAATAGATTTTCTTCAGTAAAGTGATAGTTAAAGAACACTGGAATAGCATGCATCGCATCAACTCAAACAGATTTTCTTCAGTAAAGAGAAAATTAAAGAACACTGGAATAGCATGCATACACATTAATACAAATATATATATATGTTTTAAAAAATATTAAAAAAGAAAAAGAGGCATTAACTCAAATAGATATATAAAAAAATAAAAAAATAAAAAATAAAAAGGATGAACTGAACGTGTGACTGCATGCGGAACATTTCACTTTGTTATTCTAATTCTTTCCATCTATTATTATTATCTATCTACTCCCACTTCCCCCTGCCCTTTCTGCCTTTCTTCTTTCTTTAAAAATTTTTTTTAAAGTCTATAAGTGATATTAGACTGATCTTACAATTATCAAAATAACAACATAAGTCAGCCAGTTATACAAAAACAATAACAAACCTCAACAAAAACAAAAACAACAACAAACGTATACACTTGTTTTTAGCCGCAAATACAAACATACATTTGGGTATGTATCCACACACAGAGTTTATTTCACCTGATCTGTATCTCATGCAAGCAGGATCACATGTACGCACAAATACCAACACAGTCATATACCCTAAATGCCATGTACTCGCACGATCCCTACCTCAAAACCCCTTTTCCCTAGGGTTTCCAAGTCGATAGCTTACTTAGCCAACCTACATCTCTATACTTTACCAACTGTCTGGAATCCGTCCCTTTAATCCCCCAGTGACAGCGCTCGGTCGATTGGAGAATAGGACAAAGTTTGATATGTTGCCGATGCTAAGTCTTATTCGGCGGATTCTTTCAGATCACTTTGATTTTGCGCCAGTCCAATTCAGAATTAGGTGGTCTAGTCGTTGAATAAATGAGACGCCTGATCTGTTTGTTATGGCGTTTATTTCTGACAAATTTCTCGGCAAATTACCATTTTTAGGAGGGAGTAGAGTTTTAAGTCATTATTAAAAGGAACTTAACTGGCATTCTCAAAACATGTTTTGTGAAACGTGTAACAGAGTTCGTAGTGAAAACCTTCAGAAATAACGAATTTGTTTTAATATATAATATATGCCCCGTCGATGCTGTTGTAGCCTACAGTGAAAATCGATTTTATAAAACGAGTTGAGTGAGTCACGATTAGAGGAACCGAAGGTACAAAGCATCACCAAATGCCATACACATCCTGATGTACACAACGGCTTCTTCTGTGGCTTTGCCTCTAGAGGTATCATGTGCTACACTAGGCGGTTCGTTACCTACACTAGAGATGAAGAAAACTCGAATTCCACATTGAGTATAAAATCGACGAGACATTTGAAAGTAAAACCTTTGTTTCAAGTTTTCATTTTGACATCCACTACTCCTTGGACAAAACCTATTTCGAGAAGACTAATTCTTTTCAGCGCACAGCAGCAAGGCTGTTGATTCTCTTGACATTTTGAAGAGCAAACTGAAACTTTATGATTGTATTGATCCAAGCTATGACAAATGATTTTACTATTATTCACATCTCTGAACAAAACGAGCTTCCTTTTGATGAGGAATCTCTGCAGCTGCAAATTATCCTGTGCGACCATGGCTTGTAGTTTGAACTCACGAAGAATTCTCTAGGTACTCTTCGTCAGTAATTGTTGATTACGTTACAGGCAGTAATGACAATGTGTTTGACAGTCTATGAAACTAATTTATTGCACTCGTTCAGTAACAGCAACTACAACTACGACTACAAAAAGCTACAGCAACAACAACGAAACACACATGAGCGCACGCACGCACGCACACGCACACGCACGCACGCACGCACGCACGCACGCACGCACCACGCACACAACAGCACACACACACCACACACACACACACACCAACCAACGCACACGCTTCGCACACGCACACACACACACACACACACACAACACACACCACACCACACACACACACACACACACAACACACACACAAAAACACACACACACACACACGCATACGCTCGCACGCACGCACGCGCGCACGCACTCACACACACACACCACACACACACACACACACACACACACACACACACACACACACACACACACACGCGCGCGCGCGCGCGCGTGCGCGTACGCACGTACACACGCGAACACGCGCACCCATGCATACGCTCTCACCCCACACAGTCTCCACCACCACACACCATTGCCAGCGCGTACTGTAAGAGCATTGCCTCATGAACATAAGTAGTCCTGTAGCCACGCAGCTTCGCCCGTTGCAGTAGTCACCGTGCGGCAGATTCAGGGCTCCAGCACAGACGAAGGATCCGAATCTCATCAGATTCACATTATTGCAGGGAATGGCGGGGTGAGTGGAGGGACGGGGGTGTCTCTTCGGTTCGGTTAGGCTTTTTATCGGAAAATGTAGTCCGCCGACTAAAACGTAACATCCAGAGCATCATCATTAAGGGCCAGCTTCCCTGGGTCGGGCATGTTGCTAGAACGGAACGGACGATTCCAGAATCTAGAAGATGCTTCCCTATAGACAAGTGATCGAGGACTGACTGGCACGCGCCACACAGCCAGACATTACAAACTCTTCGAGAACTCTTTCACTGAAAACCCCCCCACAGAACTGTGACATTTTCTGACCTGCATCATTACAGACTAAGCGCCTGTGCCACAGAAATATTCACCCACATTCAGAGTGCAGTCTCACCCACAGATAAAGTAGCTTCATCGTGAGAAGATTTTTTTTCTTTTCTCTCCTGCAGACACTTGTATACAGTCTCATTAAGTCATGCACTTAGCAATTCAAACATAAGTCCATCTGTCAAAATATACAATAAAACAAAAGAGTTGGCAGGAGTCGGCTATAAGTCTTTCTGCCAAAATATACAATAAAACAAAAGAGTTGGCAGGAGTCGGCTATAAGTCTTTCTGCCAAAATATACAGTAAAACAAAAGAGTTGGCAGGAGTCGACTCATTGATAATTATAGGCACACTGGAACAACGTGTAGAGTTCCGAGTGCTCCTGCAGTCGTCGTTGTATCAGAGCATTGCTCAGTTCTGTTCAAACAAGACTGAGCTGGACACCCTGAAGCAAAACGGCAACTAAAAGGAGACGACAGAAAGCAGAGATCAACGACTGATAAGTGCATCTTCCCATTCCGTAGCCGCCATCGATAAATATAGACACTGTGCGCCCGGCCGAAGACCCACCGCAAAAATCAGCAACAGCAGCAGCAGCATGCATGCATGCATACAGACTCTTCATCCGTCTACCTCAGCAGAGCTGACCAGCTCGTAACCGTGTTCAGACTATGGACACAGCGTAACAGAATACTACTACTAAAAATAGCAATAGCGGTCATTTTTATAACGCCGTATCTCTCAAACAAGGGTGAGCACACCGCGCTTTACAAGATCAACAATAATGTTTACAATAATGTTTACTTTAAAACATCAAAAATAATAAAATATATAGTCTTAATGTTGTATTCCTCGCACGCACGCACGCACGCACGCACGCACGCACCCCCCCCCCCCCCCCCCCCACACACACACACACGCACGCACGCACGCTCACACACGCACATACGCACGCACTCACGCACGCACATACACACACACGCACGCACGCACACACACGTACACACACCACACCACGCACGCACGCACCACACACACACACACACACACACACACACACACACACACACACACACACGCACGCACGCACGCTCACACACGCACATACGCACGCGCTCACGCACGCA
>JABMCL010001228.1:380000-392500 GCA_018857735.1 Alviniconcha marisindica
ACAGCCCAAGCCAAGGCATATCAGAGGTCGATGAAATGGTCCTTGGGATAAGGAGCAATGTGGAGAGTTTGCTGTCTCACTACTAGGATGCTTTCACACGAACTACGTTTTTGTTTGTTTTTATTGGTCGATATATAGTGCATGGAACCGGAACACGCTGCACATGCGTCATATAACTTCCGAGGATGCTAACTGGATCCGGGGGATGGTAGTGGGGGATTCATTGACCATACACCTTCAGTGTTGGAGTGTTTATCGGAATTTCTACGAGTAATTAACACACGACACGCTTTAGAAAAAAATCGTATGCAGTCTGCACGACTATTATCAGAATGCAGAATAGGAACAATGGAAAGTCATTAACGTGTGTGTGTGTGTTGTGTGTGTGTGTGTGTGTGTGTGTGTGTGTGTGTGTGTGTGTGTGTGTGTGTGTGTGTGTGTGTGTGTGTGTGTGTGTGTGTGTGTGTGTGTGTGTGTGTGTGTGTGTGTGTGTGTGTGTGTGTGTGTGTGTGTGTGTGTGTGTGTGTGTGTGTGTGTGTGCTTGCGATATCTAACTGCTTTCATAGATAAATGTATGCACGGAGGCTTATTTATGTAGTCGTGTACGTGTGTTCATGTAAGCTATTAATCTTGTTTATGTATATAACATTGTGTATGTCTGTCTGTCTGTCTGTCTGTCTGTGTATATATATATATATATATATATAGAGAGAGAGAGAGAGAGAGAGAGAGAGAGAGAGAGAGAGAGAGAGAGAGAGAGAGAGAGAGAGAGAGAGAGAGAGAGAGAGAGAGATGTTTGTTTCCTAATGTATGTTTCATTTCTGCAAGCGCACACACATGGGAGCGTTGGAGAAATGGTCTCACATCTACTGTCCTCTACCCCCGCTTCTTTTTACCAGAGAACAAGAACCGCTTTCCAAACATATAGCATGCCGACCTTGTATTTGCCAACGACAGGAAAGCTCGCCACCAGCAGGAAGCATGTCTGGGGATTGGTTTGTGGAAGAGATGTCTGCATTGATTCCGTTGACCTTCCATCTTGTCCACAGTCGCTCCTCCTCAGAGTGCCTAAGGCAAGGTGAGAAACCTCAACGAACACCGGGAAACGAGACAGACAGACAGACAGAGACCGAGACAGACAGAAAGACAGAGAGACAGACAGGGAGACAAATAGACGGAGACAGAGAGAGACAGATGGAGAGACAGAGACAGAAAGAGACAATCAGACAGAGAGAGAGTGAGAGTGAAAGAGAGACACAGACACACAGAGAGGGAAAGAAGAGAGACAGACAGATAGACAGACAGACAGAGGCAGAGAGACGGAGAGACGGAGAGACAGAGAGAGACAGAGAGACAGACAGAGACAGATAGAGACAATCAGACAGAGAGAGTGAAAGAGAGACAGAGACACAGAGAAAAGGAAAAGAAGAGAGAGACAGAGATAGAGACAGACAGACAGATAGACAGAGACAGAGACAGAGAGACGGAGATAGAGAGAGACAGAGACAGACAAAGACAGAGCCAGAGAGAGAGGGAGAAACTCTGACACTTTGATTCTTTATTGCTTCAAAGTCTGAGACACTGTGGTGAAAAAGTCCAACTCATGCACTTAACAATATGTTTCTACCGCATTAACATGGAGAAGACAGACAGACAGAGACAGAGAGACAGCGACAGAGACAGAGACACAAACAGACAGACAGAAAGACAGAGAGACAGAGACAGATACAGAGAGATAGCGACAGAGACAGACAGACAGACAGACAGAAAGACAGAGAGACAGAAAGAGACATAGACAGATACAGAGAGACAGCGACAGAGACAGAGAGTCAGACACACAGAAAGACAAAAGCTTAAAAGTCACCACGGTACGCAAGCAAGCAGCGAGGTATACGGCCCAGAACAGGCGGCAGTTTGTTTGGGCCGAATCGATCGGGTAGATAATTGAACAAAGGCGCCGTTTATTCAAGCCGGGTTCTCTCTTCCACCCTACACCTACACCCCCGCCCACTCAGTCCACCCCCACCCGCACCACCCCGCCTTCTCTCTCCACGAGCTCCCTCCTTCGACCTCCTCCCTTACCCTCCTCTGCCTCCCTCCCTGACCGCACACCCACATTGTCACTTGCACCAACACCTTTCCTTATTAACCTCTCCGCATCGATCAATAAATTCCACTTTGGAAATGTTTACGTGTTGCGTGTGCTGAATTATTTCAAAATGTATCAAAAGCGCGTATTGTTTATTCAGACCGGAAGCGACAGACTTAAGCATGCGCTGAAGGAGATTTTAGCGGATTTGTCGGTATAAAACTATCAGCGGTATATCATTAACGGAAACTTTCGATACTATAACTGGTTTGCACAATGACTATTTTCACCGTTTGGTATGGTTTGATAACAAGTAGTAGTAGTAGCAATTCGTTTCGTAGAGTGGACAAGGAAGGGATGACTAGTGGTAGTACTATCTTGCATGCTGTATGGGTCTCACGAAGATAGCCAGTGAGCAGCTAGGCCTACCTAGGCTGCCATCATTTTGTGTCATAGGACCTCCCATCAGCACGTACATTCATCAGAAACGAAAGTTGCCTTTCCGAGAAAGGACATTGAGTAGATAGCGCTGGACTGGCGGGTCGTTGCGGAAGTATCTTCTCAGTCACTACCGGCTGTCTACACGATTCACAAAATGAAATTGTTGCCTTTCCGAGAAAGAACTTGGTGATGCGTGTGCTGGCGTGTGTCGTTGCGTGAGTTCGTGTCGTGTCGCTCGTGCTGGTCTGCAGTAACATTATTTAATGCTGTGTGTGCGTGTGCGTGGTGTGGTGTGTGTGTGTGTGTGTGTGCTGTCGTGTGTGTGTGCTGTTGTCTGTCGAGTGTCGTGCTGTGCTGTGTGTGTGTGCGTGTGTGGTGGTGTGTGTGTGTGTGTGTGTGTCGTGTGTGTGTGTGTGTGTGTGTCGTGTTGTGTGTGTGTGTGTGTGGTTTGTGTGTGTCTGTTGTTTGTGTGTTGTGCGTGTGGTGTGTGGTGTGTGTGTGTGGTGTGTGTGGTGTGTGTGTGTGTGTGTGTGCGTGTGTGCGTGTGTGTGTGCGTGCGTGTGTGTGTGTGTGTGTGTGTGTGTGTGGGGCCTTGTGAGTGAGTGAGTGGGTTGGTCTTCATTAACGGTGGAATGTTACGAAATGTGGCGTACATAACGTTGAATGATTAAGCAGCCGAGATCAAGCGGAGGGAGGTGAGCCGGACTCTCACGAAGAAGTTAGACACTTTCGCGAGCCCAGGCGAGATCAAGAGGAGGGGGGTGGTGCTGGACCCTCAACTCAGTTAGCCCCAAAGAGATCGTCAGCAGGGAGGTGGAGCTGGGCTCTGAAAGCTGCCTTCTTTTGCCTCAGTTGTTACTCAACAGCAGCGCTACGGACACCGTCTTTGTGACTCTGCCCCGCACAGAAGCTGAAGCAGCAATTGCGTAGTACACCAGTTGCTACGCAATGGCGAGGGGACAGTGCCGTAACACTTCTATTGTTCCGGCGGCGGTCCACGGCCTCCTTGGTCTTCCGGGTCGGTACTCGCGGTCGAGCCTTCACTCTTTTGCCCCCTTCGTCCCCCCCCCCCCCCCCCCCACCCCCGCCCCCCCCCCCCGCTTCTCCCCCCCCCCCCTCCACCCGTGTTCCCGTCCCTAATAGGCCACCTCGCCTCTGTGGACATTACTTACTTACTTCTTTCTGCACGCTATAGTCATTTCATCCCTGAACCTTCATAGTGACCAGCTGTACGCAATAACGCAACCTGATGGAGCGGTCGCATTTGTATTTATGGCCTAGGCGGTTGGCTGGTGATCAGCACTTTATGGCCTGCGAGTAAATAGAAGGAATATAATATTGTAAACTCCACCGAAACCTCGTCCTCTAAGGCACGAACGTTCGGCCGTCAAACACGCGCGCGCGCACACACGCACACACACACACACACGCACACACACGCACGTACGCACACATGCACGCACGCATACACACACACACACACACACACACACACACACACACACACACACACACGCGCACGCACGCACGCACACACACACACACACACACACACACACACACACACACACACACACACACACACACACACACACACACTGTTCATATATATGCCATTATTAATTGATGTCATATACTCTGAGAGAGAGAGACAGACAGAGACAGACAGACAGACACACACACACACACACACACACACACACACACACACACACACACACACACACACAACACACACACACACACACACACACACACACACACACACACACACACACACACACACACACACACGCACAGACAGAGAGAGAGAGAGAGAGAGCGTAAACATGTGTTATATGAATGCTCCCTCGGGACCTTAATAATTGTTACCAGTCCGAACACCGGCTCATCCAACACACCTTTGCTTTCAACAGTCGGCCGGAACAGAAAGTCATAAAATTAACCTGCATCAGCGCACAGACACCGCATTTCAAGCTTTAATCACGTCAGGCCCCGTGCACTAGGAGTCATTAGATTCACGTTGCCGGAGTGGGCTTTGTAGTATACTCACTCATTGCGCAACGCTGGACCATCGGTTCCTTTCAAGTGTCAGATAAAGTCCGTGCTGATTACAGCTCCAGCTGGGTTGTAATAGCCGTCTTGCCGAGCTTGGATTGAAGACGGACCACGTCGGATAAAATTAACCGCACCTCTGACAGAGTCTTGATTGCAGACTGGCCAGGTTTGGTAATTAAATTAAATGCACGTCTGACCGGAGTCTGGATTGTGGTCTGGCCAGTGTAGGCCTACGTCTGACCCAGTCTGCCATGGATTGCTGTCTCACCAACGTAGGTCTACGTCTTACCAGGTATGCCACTGGTTGCATTCTCACCAGGGCATTCTCACCAGGGTAGGTCTTCGTCTGACCCAAACTCCAGACATTTGTTTTATAACTGACCATGTTGCTTACGCCAGCTCAAATATGACTGGGCTCAAAGCACCAACTAACTAACCAGCTCAAATAAAACCAAAATCGTTTAAATCGAGACGGATTAACTCTTCTTCTTCTTTTTTTGCCGGGGTAGATGCGCCTCATGTTTACGTGCGTGCTTGGACGCTAGGTTGCTTCTACAGTCATATTAGTACCCAAACCGTTCGGAGGGCGCTGACCGCTTCGGTGGACAGCTGCGTGGAGATAAAGAGTGCCCCTTCAGTGGCGTCTGTAAGTTTGGAGGAAGGTGCCGGAAAGCGATGCTCGGAGTGTGCTGACCCACACTCCGAGCATCGCCTTCGGGCACCTTCCTCCAAACTCTGCCAGATTTAGTTACGCCACTGAAGGGGCACTCTTTATCTCCGCGCAGCTGTCCCGGGCAGCGACCTCCAAAAGGTTCCGGTACTAATATGACTGTAGAAGCAACCTAGCGCCAAAGCACGCACGTAAACATGAGACGCATCCACCCCGGGTAAAAAAAAAAAAAGAGTTCCGTCTCGATTCAAACGATTGTGGTTTTATTTGCGTGGTGCAAACTTTGTTGGCGGCTATAAATGACACGCCTTGTTTTATTTGAGTTGTTTGTAACAAACTTACTACTGTTTGAGCACCAACAAAAAACTGCTCGTTAGCTGACAGTTTTCTGGACCCTATGGCGTAACCAAATACGGCAGTGGTTGAAGGAAGGATGTCGTAAACCAGTGCTTGGAGTTTGGACTGCAGTAACACCAGGTCTATTTACTGTCTGACCGACTGTGGCGGAAAAAACAATGTCAAGATAAAATATAGCTTACCCGGATACGTTGGGTCATCGCATAGCATATATTTATTACAGCGTAGCAATGCTAAGCTTTGGTGTGCTGTGCTGTGATATAAAGTACCGAAAGATGCTAAAATATACCAAAATAACCCCCACCCCCCAACAAAAAATCTTGGGTTTTCAGCTGCTGCTCATGATCATAGCTATGGAGAGAATAAGTGTTGATACTCGGTTGTTAACTGCACGCCTTTTTTGATTGTTTACTTTGAGGATGTACCTCTGGTGACGTTTATGTACCATGTATTTACACGCATGCCAAATGAGAGTCACCGTAGGCGACTTAGGTCTTTGTTGTTGTACTTGTGTATTGTATTTCGAGCGCTAATTAACTCCCTTGTGTGTTGATGTTTACTCTAGGATTACTTTCATGTTTAGTTTAATTCGGTTGTGCTTAAGAGCGTACCCTGAGTCGAAACTGTCTATTTTTCTGTACGTATGCCAAGTATTCGACAGATGAGTTCGATAAATCTTGCTCTCTTCATTAGATTTTTGTTTTCATCAGTTACTGGAATTGACAACGGGGCCTCAAGAGGAAATTAGAACCTCAAGAACCTTAGAACCTCAAGAAGAAATTAGAACCTCAAGAACCTTAGAACCTCAAGAGGAAATTAGAACCTCAAGAACCTTAGAACCTCAAGAACCTTAGAACCTCAAGAGGAAATTAGAACCTCAAGAGAAAATTAGAACCTCAAGAACCTTAGAACCTCAAGAGGAAATTAGAATCTCAAGAACCTTAGAACTTCAAGAGGAAATTAGAACCTCAAGAACCTTAGAAGAGGAAATTTAAGAGACATTCTGCAGGCCATTTATTGCAAGAGAAAAAATATGAGCGGGAGTGGGAAGGTGATGTTGAGTAGGTGGTTCGAGTGTACGTGTGTTTGCTTGCTTAGTAAAATGACAGTACAAAATGAAATAAAAATTACAGAATAATGGTGCATATATAGACAGACAGACAGAGATAGAGAGAAACAGAGACAGAGAGAGATAGAAGGGGGAAGGGAAAGAGAGAGAGAGAGGGAGAGAGACTGGTGTGAAACATTATTTTGAACAGACCCTCTGACTCAAACAAGACATTAATCTTCATCTAAATCCAACACAACATCAGTTTTAAATACTTTGCAAGGACCCATTATTTTGCCAATAACACCCACACCCACACACCACACCTCACCCCACCCCCACCCCCAACCCACACATACGCGCGCGCGCGCGCACGCACGCACACACACATGCACGCACGCACGCACTCACACACACACACACACACACACAACACACACACACACACACACACACACACACACACACACACAGAGTTACAACGAGATCGAAATCAAACAAGACCACGAGTAAACACAGCAAAAATGAGACCACTCAAAATATTATTTATTTTAAGCCCACTTACATTTCCGTTTTCATCCCAAGGGAGCTATTCCGAACATGAGTACGGCTTAAAGTGGAAGCAATTTGTCGTGCGCGTAGGTGAAGGCGCAACTGCAGCACCCTCAGGGAGGGAGTTAGGTCTCTTCGTGAAGGAAATGTTTGGGTGACAGCAGGCCGCGACATGTGGCGATTAGTCGTTGGTCGACTCCCGCCCTCCGAACCCGCCCCCTCTCCCTACACTGTGCTACTGTCCACGCCTCGCTTTCCGGCACCTTTCCTCAAAAGTCTGCCGTAAGTAAGTATTGCTTTCCGGCATCCTTCCGTAAGTAAGTCAGTAAGTAAGTAAGTAAGTAAACGTGGTGCTTAACGTCCACAGAAACCATAAGGCTTATTAGGGACACGGAGAAGGGGGGAGGGAGGGGGTATGGAGGTGGGGGTGGGTGGGTTATATACCTGTCGCTACACTGTCACCACCGTGATGATTTCTGGATTAAGGTGGGCAGCGATGAAAGCCTTTTTAATACTTCATTAATTGTGAGGGACAAAGTCACAAGACCGTGTCCACAGACCACAACTTTTGAAGAGAAAGGAGAACCGAAGCGGATTCGAACCGAGGTCCCTCCGTTCACCAGCCTAGCGCCTTCCCGCTAGGCCAAACCGGATCAAAGTCTGCCGTCACTGATTTACGCCTTTGAAGGACTCGTACTCGATCCTTACCTCGGCGCATCCCTCCACCGAAATAGCCATTTTAAGTCCCATGCTGTCACTGTCAGCGCACTCCGTTAAAAACAAAAAACAACAACAGTTTTTGTGCTAAAGACTAAAGCCTACCATTGCGTCGAAGCACGCACGCAGGCATCAGACGCGTACTCCTTGTGGGCGGGTTGTTATTCCGTTGACTGCACGGGTCGTGTCATGACTACATGTAGCAATGGGGGAAAGAAAAAAGAGAGAAACACACACACACACACACACCGTTACTCAGAGGAAAATACTCCTTGTGGGCGGGTTGTTATTCCGTTGGCTGCACGGGTCGTGTCATGACTACATGTAGCAATGGGGGAAAGAAAAAAAGAGAGACACACACACACACACACACACACACACACACACACACACCGTTACTCAGAGGAAAATACTCCTTGTGGGCGGGTTGTTATTCCGTTGGCTGCACGACTATATGTGCACGACTATATGTAGCAATGGGGGAAAGAAAAAAAGAGAGAAAAAAATAGCGTTAGTCTGAAGAACGTACACCTTGTGGGCGGGTTGTTATTCCTTTCACTGCACGGGTCGTGTCGTGACTATATGTAGTAATGGGGGGGCGGGTGGGGGGTGGGGGTGGGGGGCGGAGAGGGGGGGGAGGTCAAAAAACACACACGTTAGTCTGAGGAATGTAATTCTTGTGGGCAGATTGTTACTCCATTAACTCCACGGGTCGTGTCATGACTATATGTAGCAATGGGGGAAAAAAATGAACAGTTTAGTCAGAGGAAAATACTCCTCGTGGGCGGGTTGTTATTCCGTTGACTGCAAGGGTCGTGTCATGACTATATGTAGCAATGGGGGAAAACAAAAACAAAAAAAGCACACGTTAGTCTGAGGAAAATACTCCTTGTGGGCGGATTGTTATTCCACTGATTGATGTTTTACCTGTCGTTTCATGTTATATGTAGCGATAGGGGTGGGGATGGGTGCAGCACCAACAACGTTAGCCTGAAGAACGTACTCGTTGTGGGCAGACTTACTCCATTGACTGCACGGGTCGTTTCATGTCTGTATGTATCGATTGGGGGAAAACAACAACGTTAGTCCGAGGATCGTACTCGTTGTGGGCAGACTTACTCCACTGACTGCACGGGTCGTTTCATGTCTGTATGTATCGATTGGGGGAAAACAACAACGTTAGCCGGAGGATCGTACTCGTTGTGGGCAGACTTACTCCATTGACTGCACGGGTCGTTTCATGTCTGTATGTATCGATTGGGGGAAAACAACAACGTTAGCCGGAGGATCGTACTCGTTGTGGGCAGACTTACTCCACTGACTGCACGGGTCGTTTCATGTCTGTATGTATCGATTGGGGGAAAACAACAACGTTAGTCCGAGGAGCGTACTCGTTGTGGGCAGATCCACTGATTGATGTTTCACGATGTTTCATGTTTCGTGTTTGTCCATAGGTAGCGATGAACAAACAAATAAACAACGTTAGTCCGAGGAACATGCTCTTTGTGCGCGGGGTTGTTATTCCATTGATTGTGTTTCACGAGTCGTGCCATGACTATAGCTAGCGATGGGGAACAAACAACAACGTGAACGTGAGAAACGTACTCCCTGTGGCGTGTTGTTTCCGTACTGATTTCACTGGTCGTGTCATGACTATATCAGCGATGGGGAAAACAGCAACAACAACGTCGAGTGAGAAACGTACTCCCTGCTTGTTCCGTTCGATTGATATTTCACAGGTCGTGCCATGACTATTGCGACGATGGGGAAAACAGCAACAACAACGTCAAGTGAGAAACGTACTCCCTGCCGTTCCGTTCATTGATATTTCACAGGTCGTGCCATGACTATTGCGACGATGGGGAAAACAGCAACAACAACGTCGAGTGAGAAACGTACTCCCTGCCGTTCCGTTCATTGATATTTCACAGGTCGTGCCATGACTATTGCGACGATGGGGAAAACAGCAACAACAACGTCAAGTGAGAAACGTACTCCCTGCCGTTCCGTTCATTGATATTTCACAGGTCGTGCCATGACTATTGCGACGATGGGGAAAACAGCAACAACAACGTCAAGTGAGAAACGTACTCCCTGCCGTTCCGTTCATTGATATTTCACAGGTCGTGCCATGACTATTGCGACGATGGGGAAAACAGCAACAACAACGTCAAGTGAGAAACGTACTCCCTGCCGTTCCGTTCATTGATATTTCACAGGTCGTGCCATGACTATTGCGACGATGGGGAAAACAACAAAAACAACGCCAACGTATAGTCCGAGGAGCGTTCTCCCTGTAGGCGGGTTGTTATTCTGTTGATTGATGTTTCAGGGGTCGTGCTGTGTCCCGAAGCCCCGAGATTAATAAAAAGGTTTAGGCTAGTTCATCTGTCTAGATGAAACGTCACCGCGTGCTTCTGCACAGCGGCGAGTTGAGGCTGAAAGGGAGTGACAGAGACAGACAGACAGACAGAGACAGAGAAACAGAAACAGAGAGAGACACAGAGACAGTCAGACAGACAGGCAGACATAGACAGAGACACAGAGAGACAGACAAACAGACAGACAGACAGAGACAGAGCCAGAGAGAGAGAGAGAGAGCAAGAGAGTGGGAGACAGACAGACAAACAGTAATTAGTCAGTAATTGGCATTTAACGTCCTCTCAACCACACAGGTCACCCCAGGAGGAACGATCAGTGCCATAAGCCAATAGCCATTTAAAACCTTTCTCTAATCTGAAACAGGACAGAACTATAAACTCAACTGGAAAAAAAGAAGGAAATCCGATATCGTCTCAGAAAGGTTTCAGTCCCTTACTAAGCAGTAGGAATTGAGTCTTATATGACACTGGAGTCACAGACAGGCAGAAACAGACAGTGATGAACCACAGGCAAACAGATTGAGACAGACAGACAGACAGGCAAACGGACAGACAGCTAGAAGAGATAATTCTTTATTTACGAGGGTAATAAATAAGCATCTGTACCTTTTTTATAAACACCTCTCGCTGGAGAGAGGGAGAGACAGACAGACAGACAGGGACCGAGACAGAGACACAGAGACAGAGACAGACAGACAGACAGGGAGAGACAGACAGACAGACAAGGACCGAGACAGAGACACAGACAGAGACAGACAGACAGGGAGAGACAGACAGACAGACAGACACAGAGAAAGACAAAGAGAGAGACAGACAGACAGACAGACAGAGACAGAGACAGACGGAACCACAGGCAGAGACAGACATAGTATTCTGTGAATAACATTTCTTGTTTCGTTTGCATCAAAACACAGCGTGCACGTGCCACTAGGGTAAACCTTTTCTTTGAATAAATATGACTTTATCGGATTTTATCGGGCGGTGCTTTTCTTGCATGCCAGGTGATAGTTATCGTAAGTGATCTGAGTGTCTATTGCTGTGTCCCTTGTTGTACCCGTGACGTCACACGGTCGCCTTTTGTGGCAATTGTCTGCAAATTCAAACTAAAGGACCATCCCTTCTTCTGTTCTTTTCTTTATTCTTCCTATAGCTCAACCAAAAATAAAAACAAAACTGAGATAAGTGGTTTAGCTTTTCGACTCATTTTCGTCGTTTTTGACCGTTTCGCTGTTGTTTAAGTGTCGTTTTGTAGCTTGACAAAGGGGATTACCCCGAAAATTTGCCGATTTTGTCTTGTAATAAATAACGTTCTTTTCAAACCTTTTATGTGTTTGGATCTTGTTTAAGAACGCTAGAGTCATTCTTGTTTCAGATTTTTTAATTTGTATTCTTCCTAGACAAACAAAGAAACAAACAAAGCAAAACAAAATTGTAGGTTTTCCTGAAAAGATTATTTTTTTTACGCACATGGAATGAGTTTAGGAGAGAGAGAGAAAAGGGGGAGTAAACATCGGTGTTGACCATCTATGCAGAAATGAACTAGAACCTTGCCTGCATCTCCAGCTCATACTGTCTATCTTGCATTATTAGTATTTCTGTGAGTCGCTAAAGGCAGCAAGAGGGTATTTATTCAACCGCTCGGAAAAGCTTCTCTATCCCATCACTCAGCTAATCGATCGGAATTTAATTTGAGCATTGGACAATGAGACTGTTAGGTTTCCAGAGTGAGGTGCAGGCGTATAGTTATTTGAATGGACGGGACTGAATTGTTTGTGGGAGGATTACTATAGAAAACAACGTTAAAGCTTCACAGGAAAATAATTTAAAACTCCTTGCTCTCCGGACACGCAAATTATCGGACAGAAAAGTTCTCTGGATAAAAGCCTCTTTGGTGACGGCTACATTCAAAGTTTCACAACGCGTGCACACACACACACACACACACACACACACACACACACACACACACACACACACACACACACACACACACACACACACACACACACACGAGCCCGCACGCACGCACGCACACGCACAGACACACAAGCACAAACACAAGCACACATATACACACACACGCAACCAACCACACACACACACACACACACACACACACACACACACACACACACCACACACACCACACACACACACACACACACACACACACACACACACACACAC
>JABMCL010001228.1:415000-422500 GCA_018857735.1 Alviniconcha marisindica
ACAAACGCACACACACCCCACACACACACACACACACACACACAGCACACCACGCACGCACGCACGCACGCACGCACGCACGCAACGCACGCACGCACGCACGCACGCACGCACCCACCCCACACACACACACACACACACACACACACACACACACACACACACACACACACACACACACACACACACACACACAATGACTGTAGCAGAAACTGGGTACTGATATCAGTTAGGATGGATATACTGTAAGAAGAGGAAGGTTTTCAGTTTGGCTTTAAAAGATCACAGGGTTGAGCAGTGTCTAAGGTCTTGTGGGTGTGAATTCCAAATGTGGGGTCCAAAGCAAGAGAAGGTGCGAAAGCCATGAGTCTTGCGTTTGTATTGTTGGATTTCCAGTACGCGGGTGTTCTTTTAGTAGTGGCAGCCTTCTTTCTGGAGGAGACGTTCTTTAAGTCTGGCATCTCGACTAAGCTGTAGTAAAGTATGTCCTTTTTATGTTGAATAGAAGCATGCAGTCATCACAGAACAGCACTGTAGTCAAGATCCTAACACATAACACGTTCAAAAGAACGCTATTTATTAGGACAAAACACAACATGCGAAATGTCATGCTAACTTGACATTCTTCCAAACACTGGACATGAAAACAGCACAGCTCAATCAAACACAGATGTGTTCTAGTTCTACATATCACTTTTGACCGTTTAACTGTTTAAACAACAGTCTCTCTTTGTAGCTTGATAAAAGGGATTACCCAGAGCATTCTAATGTTGTGTTTTGTTTTAATAAATAACGTTCTTCTGAACCTTTTATGTGTTTGGATCTCGTTTTAGAACGCTAGCAGTCATTCTCGTTTCAGATTTTAGCACTGTAGTTATTTGGTTGCAGTATGGGGTCTCCTTTGGATGGTAGCTATAGACTGGCAACGGTCTGAGGGCCCCACCATGTGGGCCTCTGGTGGTGCAATACTGCTGTGCTGATCGGAATGAGCGGTCTTGGGTGTGGCTGTGTGTAGACGTGTGTGTACAAACAGCCTGGGAGCAACTGCTGCAGATGAAAGGGGGGGAGCACTAACACACACACACGCGCGCACGCACGCACGTACGCATGCACGCACATACAAACACGTATACACACACCTCACAGTCGAGTCGAGTCTAGTCGAGTTCTCTCTCTCTCTCTCTCTCTCTCTCTCTCTCTCTCTCTCTCTCTCTCTCTCTCTCTCTCTCTCTCTCTCTCTCTCTCTCTCTCTCTCTCTCTCTCTCTGTGCATAATTTAGTTTTGTATTTGCGGTTTGTATATGGGCCTATGGCCAAAATACAATAAACCATCTGAAGTCTCTCTCTCTCTCTCTCTCTCTCTCTCTCTCTCTCTCTCTCTCTCTCTCTCTCTCTCTCTCTCTCTGCATAATTTAGTTTCGTATTTGCGGTTTGTATATATGGGCCTATGGCCAAAATACAATAAACCATCTGAAGCTTCTCTTTCTCTCTCTCTCTCTCTCTCTCTCTCTCTCTCTCTCTCTCTCTCTCTCTCTCTCTCTCTCTCTCTCTCTCTCTCTCTCTCTGCACCTTCTGCCCTGAAACTAGCTTTGTTTCGATCAAGGACTGAGACATGCAGCCCGCATTTTGAGCACGTACGTGTTTCACAGCCACTCGGCAGGGCCCCCTTTGCGTTTCTCTGTGGCCGGGTAGCCGTGCTGCAGCGTGAGCTGCGTACGCTTGGTATCATGGCATGGGGCTGTTATAGCCATACAGTAGCGTGCGACCTCTGCCAATGCTGGGTGTCAGTGTGACTTGGCTATAAGCAATGCAGTAGTGTGAGACTTGTGCGAATGCTGGGTGTCAGTGTGACATAGCTGCAACCACGCAGTAATGTGAGACTTTCCGGGAATGTTGGGTGTCAGTGTGATGGGTGTCAGTGCGTGAGACTTGCTGGGAATGCTGGGTGTCAGTGGGACATATGGTTAAAAGCATGCAGTAGTGTAAGAATGCTGGGTGTTAGTGGGACATATGGTTAAAAGCATGCAGTAGTTGTAAGAATTACTGTGAATGCCGGGTGTCAATGGGACATATGGTTATAAGCATGCAGTAGTTGTAAGAATTACTGTGAATGCCGGGTGTCAATGGGACATATGGTTATAAGCATGCAGTAGTTGTAAGAATTACTGTGAATGCCGGGTGTCAATGGGACATATGGTTATAAGCATGCAGTAGTGTAAGAATTACTGTGAATGCCGGGTGTCAATGGGACATATGGTTATAAGCATGCAGTAGTTGTAAGAATTACTGTGAATGCCGGGTGTCAATGGGACATATGGTTATAAGCATGCAGTAGTGTAAGAATTACTGTGAATGCCGGGTGTCAATGGGACATATGGTTATAAGCATGCAGTAGTTGTAAGAATTACTGTGAATGCCGGGTGTCAATGGGACATATGGTTAAAAGCATGCAGTAGTGTAAGAATTACTGTGAATGCCGGGTGTCAATGGGACATATGGTTATAAGCATGCAGTAGTGTAAGAATTACTGTGAATGCCGTGTGTCAATGGGACATATGGTTAAAAGCATGCAGTAGTGTAAGAATTACTGTGAATGCCGGGTGTCAATGGGACATATGGTTATAAGCATGCAGTAGTTGTAAGAATTACTGTGAATGCCGGGTGTCAATGGGACATATGGTTAAAAGCATGCAGTAGTGTAAGAATTACTGTGAATGCCGGGTGTCAATGGGACATACGGTTATAAGCATGCAGTAGTGTAAGAATTACTGTGAATGCCGTGTGTCAATGGGACATATGGTTATAAGCATGCAGTAGTGTAAGAATTACTGTGAATGCTGGGTGTCAGTGGGACATATGGTTATAAGCATGCAGTAGTGTAAGAATTACTGTGAATGCTGGGTGTCAGTGGGACATAGCTTCAAGCACGCAGTAGTGTGATACTTTCTGGAAATGTTGGGTGTCAATGTGATGGGTGTCAGTGTGACATGGCTGCAACCATGCAGTAGTGTGAGACTTGCTGGGAATGTTAGGTGTCAGTGTGACACATGGCTATAAGCATGCAGTTGTATGAGACTTGTGTGAATGCTGGGTGTCAGTGGGACATATGGTTATAAGCATGCAGTAGTGTGAGACTTCCTGGGAATGTCGGGTGTCAGTGTTACATTGATACAACCACGCAGTAGTGTGAGACTTGATCGGGATGCTGGATGTCAGAGTGGCACAGCTATAGCCACGCAGGAGTGTGAGACTTGATCCGGATGCTGGATGTCAGAGTGGCATAGCTATAGCCACGCAGGAGTGTGAGACTTGATCGGGATGCTGGATGTCAGAGTGGCATAGCTATAGCCACGCAGTAGTGTGAGACTTGATCGGGATGCTGGATGTCAGAGTGGCATAGCTATAGCCACGCAGGAGTGTGAGACTTGATCGGGATGCTGGATGTCAGAGTGGCATAGCTATAGCCACGCAGGAGTGTGAGACTTGATCGGGATGCTGGATGTCAGAGTGGCATAGCTATAGCCACGCAGTAGTGTGAGACTTGATCCGGATGCTGGATGGCAGAGTGGCATAGCTATAGCCACGCAGTAGTGTAAAACGTACTGGGAATCTTGGGTGTCAGTGTGACATGGCTGTATACCCGTGCAGTAGTGTGAAACTTGCTGGTTTGAAACGGAGAGAGCCGTACAGTAGAGTAGCGTGAGACTTGGTTTGACGCGGAGACAGCGCGGTGTCAGTGTGACACAGACATAGCATGTACGCAGTAGTTTGGGACTTCCTGGCTGTCGATGAGCACGAATAACGCAGCGCGAGAGCGCCCGGATTCGTGATGGAAAGGTCTCGGGTTCGAGTCCCGACAGGAGCAGCCGGAGATTTTAGTTTTTCTCTAGTGTCAATTTTCTGTGCTGGCTCTTATTTCGGTATCAGTTCCACCCCCGTATTACCGCAGTAGCATGTAAAAGATTCCGGTCATTCTGCCAAAAGTGCAGGTGGCAGGTTATAGCTAAACACCCATTGCGCCATGCATAAGTGGCTTCGAATAAAGTGACACTGTGAACTAGTGCATGGTTGTATGGTGTACACAGAACGTGCTCCGAAACGGCAGCAGTTTCATGTGGCACCAGCTATGTCTTCAACAATTAAACAGCGCTGTAACCACTTCGGCGGATATTCCGGCAAAACGCATTGTGTATAGCTACAGTCACTCATTCAAAGTCGCATACGACTAGAGCGCAGTGGATCTACTCAGAAGCAGAGAACAGCGCTATAGTGGCCATTGTGAACTGCGTGGGGCTCATCTCGACACTAGGCGGTACAAATATTGAAGTAGTCAAGCAGTAGCGTGACTGAGCCATGCTGGAAATGCCGATGCCAGCGTCACCAATACAACTAAGCTTAAAACGTATATTTTTAGTGTGTGTGTATGTGTGTGTGTGTGTGTGTGTGTGTGTGTGTGTGTGTGTGTGTGTGTGTGTGTGTGTGTGTGTGTGTGTGTGTGTGTGTGTGTGTGTGTGTGTGTGTCTGTCTGTATGTTTATGTGTATGGGTTTGTGTCTGTGCATGTGTATGTGTGTGTGTATGTGTGTGTGTGTGTGTGTGTGTGTGTGTGTGTGTGTGGTGTGTGTGTGTGTGTGCATGCATGATTATATATATATGTGTGTGTGTGTGTGTGTGTGTGTGTGTGCGTGTGCTGTGTGTTTGTGTGCATGCGTGTGTGAGTGTGTGTGTGTGTGTGTGTGTGTGTGTGTGTGTGTGTGTGTGTGTGTGTGTGTGTGTGTGTGTGTGTGTGTGTGTGTGTGAGAGAGGAGAGAGAGAGAGAGAGAGAGACAGAGAGAGAGACAGAGACAGAGACAGAGACAGAGAGAGACAGAGACAGAGAAAGACAGACAGACAGACAGAGACAGAGAAAGACAGACAGACAGACAGACAGACAGACAGAGAATAATTCTGACTGAGATCAGGATGCGGAAGTAGTGGGGGACGGAGTGGGGAAGGATACTGGATACCAACGCAGACATTACTGGCGACGATGACGATGACGGCGACGAAGAAGAACAGGAAATAGGAGGAGGAGGTGAAAATCTTTGATGACGACTGCTACAATAATGATTCAGTGTTATGAAGACAAAAAAAAAATTAAAAAAAATAACACATATAGACAAATGGTAGTGCTTGTCAGTAGAGAAGAAAGCAATCGCCATACTGGTTTGACAATCGTGCATGCTTCTCTTTTTTTCTCTCTTTTTCTCCAGAAACGTGCGAGGCAGAGTAGCACCTACAAACGCCCCAAAACATCCAAGGACGCCACTGGCCTGACCCATACCTGCATCGTAGCACGTGCTCCGGTACGGCGCGTGGACAAGACGATCCTCTGAACTCATCACAGTCTGCGCAATCGGAGACGCAACCCGTCCTTGCCGCCTGTGGAAGATAAATCAGTGAAAACATCGAGATCACGGTCTGCACCCTTCAGCACGAGTCTTGGAGACGGCGCTGCGGATTTACAGGCCTTCAGCACGTGAACTTGCATACACACTGAAGGGCCAGCAACCGAACATTACGCCGGCGCGGCACAATTTCAGAAGGGCGGGCATGGTTCTGATGTATGGGTCATTTGCCGAGGTTGTGGGTCGTTGAAGCTGGCAATGACGTGATTCCCTGTTCCTTTTTTTTTAGTGCATAATATATAGTTCTCTGAAAGCTCGCTGATTGAAACTAAGTCATCAAAAGAAAGCAATTTAAAAAAATTGCCACCAGTGCTCCTGTCTTTTCCCCCTACTGAATAAGATTTATGTTCAGCTGAAGAACTATAAATCAAACAAAAAGAAAACCTTCGGCAGATGCGTCCTGAGACAAGCTGACTCCAAGACCCAGACGTCTGGGCAAAAGCCGTTAGTGCCAGGAGCTTCATCCAGGTACGAAAGGCATAACCTTACTGCCAAAGAACACGACCCTTCAGGCAACAACAACAACCCAAAAAGAGGACCTGGTGTGTTAACTGGAATACAATCTTTCCTCTGTTCGTTGGTGCCAAGTTCTGTGTCGAATCGATCGCCCTTCTCCTATCGACTTGAAAACTGTGAAAGTTTGAACAAGGTGTGCAGTGGTGATAGTGGTGTTGGTGTTGGTGTGTGTGTGTGTGTGGTCCCTTCGTCTTCACCGGCTTTGCCGCCCCCTCAAAGGCGAGGAAGTTTTCTTCGTTCCATCCCCTGATTCACAAAGGAACTCTGGATCGAGTTTTGAATGAAACGAGTGCTGGTTTGATCTCGGCCGCTTGCACTGTGGCTTCTGTTTGTGTTGGTAAGTGCCTTTGTCTTCACCTTCTCTGGGGATGGATACAGGGGCAATCTGCACTGAGGTCATTCTCGTGTAACTACCCTGTGATTAGAAGTTAAACAGCGGTGGGTGATTAAAGGATTCAATTAGGGAATGTACGGAGACTTAGGGCGAGGGTGGAAGAACGTGTTTACAAGTCATGTATGTTGAGTGCGTGATGATATGTCGGCCTGTCCGCCGTACAGCTTACTGAACGTGCATCATCTACTTATTGGTGATAATCTTCGCTATGTTCGTGAATTGCAGCAAGTTTGTTTGCCACCTTTATTTATTTATTTTTTATTACTATCATGCAGCGCGTCTTTTATTCATGATTACTGTTTTTGTTACTAATTTTGGCCGGGACTGTGCATTCTTTCCTCTATAAGTGTTCCTCCGTCTGTTGCTTTCTGTTATTGTGTTTGATTACTGCAAAGAAGCATAGATTTCACACACACACACCACACACACACACACACACACACACACACACACACACACACACACACACACACACATCATAACATAACACACAACAGCATGATACAGATGCACACACACACACCCACCCACCCACCTCTCTCTCTCTCTCTCTCTCTCTCTCTCTCTCTCTCTCTCTCTCTCTCTCTCTCTCTCTCTCTCTCTCTCTCTTTCCCATCTACATGTAAATGTATGCATGTCACTGAAGCTAATTCTCTAGACTACTTACCTCCCTGTCATCTTGCATAGGCTATATAAGCTACTAACCGATTCTCTAAACGAGCATTCATTATTTTCGATTTGAGCCCACTTTACGCTTTACGTAAATTCAGTTCAGTTCCGACCATGTCTCTCCACTCAAATCATCAAGTGTTTTTGTTTGTTTGTTGTTGGGTTTTCTGTTTGTTTGTTTAGTTTTTTGTTTTGTTCATAAGCGGATTATTTGCCGATCGAAAATAGTTATTCGTCTTTTATTGCACACTTTGTAGAGCTGTCATGTTTAAGAGTCCGATTGGCATGCCGGGACAATTCAACCCAATGATGAGCATAATGTAATTGTATGGGCACAGCATGGGAGAGCACAACTCTATAGCAAGCATACCGGCGTGCATGGAACAATACAATGTAATGGGAAAAGAACATTTATGAAGGGCCTACACACCTGACATGAGCTCGAAGCGTATAGTACGAAAGAATAGAGTCAACAA
>JABMCL010001228.1:427500-435000 GCA_018857735.1 Alviniconcha marisindica
AGAGATTCTGAGGCAAAACTAGTGGGAAGTGCAGTGGCAAGAGAAGAAAAGGGAGTGGGACAATGTGGATTTTTTCTTCTCTTTTTTCCCCTTCTTTCTTAAATTGTTATTATGAATATTGTTGTTGTTGCTGCTGATATGTAGTAGTAGTAGTAGTAGTAGTAGTAGTAGTAGTAGTAGTAGTAGTAGTAGTAGTAGTGTTCTCGTCGTCTTCTTCGCCATCATCATTATTAACACAAAAAATGTGGTTGTTCATGGTAGCGTGGAGGATCATCTCTCGGTGTGGTCACGGTCGTCACTCCACAGACGATCACAAACGCCTAGATACCTTGTCCTTGTTCGCGTACTGTATTGTGCTGACTGGGACGCTGTGCTGCTCTTCTTCTGTTGCTGGTCTTCTTCCGTGGGAGACTCTTTTCGCTGTCTCAGACAAAAAGCAAGCTGCAACAGAGTTGAGCGTTGTTCAATCTGTGGCAATTTCCGTTGCGGGGTTGATAAAGCTGTGTTTTAACCTTCTTTCTCCGTCTTCAGCGTTCCAGAGTGTTTAAACCAACAGAGTTGATCCAACGAACTGTCAGTTCCAGGCTTCTAAACAGACTTGGGTGTTGGTACGATTTATGCAGAATGTTTTGTTTTCGTGCGCTGCCGTAGGACCCTTAAATTTGCGTTCGGCTGTTGCAGTCTACACGGGGCGTGGTTCAGGTTGTTTCGTGGCACAGTGATATAAGCACTTGATTCGAGATCGAGGGTTGGAAGCCCGAGTTCAGTCGATGTTTTTTAGTTTGTTGTTGTTGTTGTTTGTTTCCGTTTGTTTCCGTTTGTTTGTTTGTTTGTTTGTTTGTTTGTTTGTTTGTTGTTGTTTTGTTGTTGTTGGTGGTGGTGGTGGTGGTGGTGGAGGTGGTGGTAGTGATGGTTATGGTGGTCTGTCTGTCTGTCTGTCTGTCTGTCTGTCTGTCTGTCTGTCTATGCGTTGTTTGTTGTTGTTTTATGGTAAGCGCAGTGTTCTTGCAGTCCGAATCAGCCGAAAATGTTCGAGGGGTTATTATCTGTTTTTGTTTGACGAGAGCCGATCTCTGAGTGGGCTCCGAAAAATGATTTATTCGTCGAATCACAGGTCAGTTCTACATGGTTACATGGTTACTGAAATATTTAACATCAAGTTTGCGTTTCGTTCAAATTTCGACCTCTCGTCTTATAACCTCAGCGCTTTAAGTAATAATAGTACCCCCCCCCCCCCCCCCCACCACCCACCACCACACCCACCCCGCACACACGCACACGCACACACACACCACACACACACACACCACACACACACACAACACACGCCACACACGCACACCACACACAAACACAACACACACAACACACACACACACACACACACACACACACACACACAAACACACACACACACACGCATGCACGCACGCACGCACGCACGCACACACACAAACACTTCGGCCCTCCTTTTCTACTAAACAACACAGAATAACCTTCTATTGTTGGCAAGATGAAAGTCTGTTCTATAATTCTACAATTAATTTATCAGGACGAAAGAAAATCCCGCTGCTAGTGGGATCTGGGGAAGAAGAAAAACAACAACGTTTTATTGTTAGCGGGACAAACGCGTGTGGAACTGATGGAAAACGTCAATTAAATTCCTCCATATAATTACAGTCAGTTTTACGTCACGTGTGGATGTTTCAGGACAGAGCTCTCCAAAATATTGATGTCGCTCGTTGTTGGTAGATTTAATTTCCTGCTTCTGTCTAGTGAACCGTAAATTGCACAACATTGACCGTGGATCGATCTGCGGTACATACACTGGGCCAAAACAAACATCGGCTGCTGCATCTTCAGTCCGGCATTGACAGGATGTTTTAAAACAAAGAAAAGTCCGCTTAATGCTCGAATGATTTTGTCCTCTTTTTTTCTCACAGTAATTTGCAGTCAGATAAGCTGACATAATTGAGTGTGTGTGTATGTGTGTGTGTGTGTGTGTGTGTGTGTGTGTGTGTGTTGTGTGTGTGTGTGTGTGTGTGTGTGTCTCTCTCTCTCTCTCTCTCTCTCTCTCTCTCTCTCTCTCTCTCTCTCTCTCTCTCTCTCTCTCTCTCTCTCTCTCTCTCTCTCTCTCTCAGAGCTAGTCGAATATTGACATCATCTCTTGTTCGATCAAAAACTAAATCTGCAGTACACGCTGGCTTCTCGCCACTAAAAAAAAGAAGCTTTTCAAGACTCTGTTAGTAACGTAGGCTTCGAAGATGTTGCAAGGTTCAGTCCCGCAGCAGAGTATAACAAACGCTAAGCTCCCTCTGATGAGAACTCATTGTTACGGAAGCCTCCCTGTTTTATGTCTGGAGTGAAGGTGCTGATGCACGAGCCGTTTCAGCCGTATGATTGAGGAGGACCGTCCAAACCTGATGTCAGACGGATCGTCCGTTAGCAAAGCCGTACGGATGAAACGGCTCAGGATCGGTTTCAACCTGCCCGTTCCAAATACATCATGCCATATCGCAAACGCCGGGATGAACCGCATCCGCCAGCCAATGAGCGCCCGCCGTTTGGACTGAAGTGAAGTAAAAGGCCGGAGGTCACAAGGCACGGTAACTCTCGAGTAGCAAGTTTCAGTAATTCCACCTTCCCCTGTCAGCTTCGGCTGTGCTAGCTGTGTTGCAGCCAGTACGTTTGAGACGGACGAATTCGACCGCTTGGGGTCTGAATTATCCTTCCTCAGCCATGTTCAGTTTTGCATACTGTGATCTCCTCCAGTCTCCTGTGAATTTTGTTCTTCTAACTTCTTATCTTCGTGGTTCATTTAACTTGACTATTCCCCTTCTACTTCAACAAAGTGAAATATGTGAAGGAACATTGGATAAGACTTTTACTTGTGATTTAATACAGTGTCTTTATTCTCTTTTCCAACAACCCATCACTAGTACTGCCTTTGTAGTGTGTGAGGGCGGGGAGCGGCGTGGGGGGCGGGGGTACGTGCGTGTGCGCCTGAATGCGTGTGTGCGCGTTTGTGTGTGATGTGTGTGTGTGTGTGTGTATGTGTGTGTGTGTGTGTGTGTGTGTGTGTGTGCGTGCGTGCGTGCGTGTGTGCGTGCATGTGTGCGTGCGTGAGTGAGTGCGTGAGTGAGTGCGTGCGTATGTGTGAGTGTGTGTGGGTGTATGTGTGTGTGTGTGGGGGGGTATATGTGTGTGTGTGTGTGTGTGTGTGTGTGTGTGTGTGTGTGTGTGTGTGTGTGTGTGTGTGTGTGTGTGAATATGATGAATGCGCTCATATGTAGGCCTTTAACTTATAAGCCCCCCTAACTCTTACGAGATGTGGCGCATTAAATAATCAGTTGCTATTACAATTTTGGCTCACCCTGAAATACCCTCGGTTCACATAGCGTTAAATATGAAGTATCACTGTTCATCGTTCAAGCAAACGATCGAGCACACTCAAGTTGAACCATACGGTAGTGTGGTCGTTCGCGTGAGTATTATGATTTCGGCTGTGGGCATGAAATCTTTACAACATGGGCGCAGTTTGCAACGCCGTTCCTCGCTCCCAGAACGCGTGAAGTATTTTCAGTGGCTGGCTTCCAGAAATGCAAGTGAGAGCCGCAGGCGCCAGGTAAAACATTGCGGTCTGACTGTGGAAGCAGCTGTCGTCACGAGGCGAGATTGTAAAACCGGCGTCGGTTGCGCCGGGGATCCAGTCCAGTGTACTGAACGTAAGAGCAACAGCATTAGCTAAGCTAGTGTGTGTGAAGCTACTGCATGTCTGTGTTTCCTGTCTGTACTATGTGGCCAATGGCTAACTAACCATGTCAGCAACAGAATATAGAGAGAAAAAAAAACGACTGCTAGCGTTCAAAAACAAGACCCAAACGCATAAAAGGTACTTTAAAAAAAATTACCCCCAAAACAGGTATTTATTAGGGCGAAACACACACATTCTTCCAAGCGTTGGACACGAAAACAAAACAGCTGAACCAGAAACAGATAAGTATCCTACATCTCTTCTTTTTTCTTTTTTCTTTTCCTCACCATTTTACTGTTAAGTGTTGATTGTAGCTTTAAAAAAGGGATTACCCCGAAAATTCGCGTGTTGTGCTTTATCCTAATAAATAGCGTTCTTTTGAACCTTTTACGTGTTTTGACGACGCCAGTGTCAATGGCGATGCCCACTTGTATAGCCCTGTTTAGCTCTGTGTAGACACATAACCATTGCTCCTTGCGTTTGGCAAAGATGATGGACAAGTGGGTTGTGGATTGGGGGGGGGGGGGGGGAGGAGGAGAAGGAGGGGGAGGCGAGGGGGAAATGAAAGTCGTCTGGGAACCGATTACAATGTTAGCCGATTGCTGAATGGAAGGAGTCTTCGTGACGTCAAGGAAACACGTGTCGTGTTGCGATCGACCGAGTGGTTCGAGTTATAATCATAGCTTTTCTGCCCTACATACTGGTGGCTATAAACGTTGTCAACTTAGCTGAGAATGAATGGCTGGATGAGAAGATGAGGATGGAGTGGCCGGAGGGGGGAGGGTGTGTGTGTATGGTGGGGGGGGGGGGGGGGGGGGAGTGAAGGGTCTTTAAAAAAGCTTCATTACGAGCGTGTGCCGTGGTTAATTGTGACAACATGCTGTTTTTAGGTCAAAACATAAACTAGGTCTGGATTATACATTATACTCATTTCACGCCAATGTTTCTCGATTTCCTTTTACTGTTCGGATTTGCACTGGGGGATTTTTAAACTGCCGAATAAAAAGCGTTAGTTGTCAAGAGAGCAGGGCTGTAGTGGATATAGAAGTCTTCGTGAGACATGCACACATATCTTGAAAGAATCCTTGGGTAAGGTCAGACAACATCCTTATATACAACAACACAAAAAGTGACCCCCCATTCCCAGCTGCTTATGTGTGTGTGTGTGTGTGTGTGTGTGTGTGTGTGTGTGTGTGTGTGTGTGCGTGCGCGTGCGTGTGCGGGTGCGTGCGTGCGTGCGTGCGTGTGTGTGTGCGTGCGTGCGTGTGTGTGTGTGTGTGTTGTGTGTGTGTGTGTGTGTGTGTGTGTGTGTGTGGGTGTGTTTGTGTTTGTGTGTTTGTGTGTGTGTGTGTAAGTGTGGTGGGTGAGTTGTGTGTGTGTGTGTGTGTGCGTGTGTTGTGTGTGTGTGTGTGTGTGTGTGTGTGTGTGTGTGTGTGTGTGTGTGTGTGTGTGTGTGTTTGTGTGGTGTGTGTGGTGTGTGTGGTGTGAGTGTGTGTGTGAGTGTGTGTGTGTGTGTGTGTGTGTGCTGTGTGTGTGTTGTGTGTGTGTGTGTGTGTAAGTGTGTGTAAGTGTGTGTAAGTGTGAGTTGTGTGTGTGTGTGTGTGTGTGTGTGTGTGTGTGTGTGGTGTGTGTGTGTGTGTGTGTGTGTGTGCGTGTGTTTGGTTGGTTTCTGTTGTTTACTTGCATGTGTATTTTCGTGGTGTTGGTAGTGGTGGGCGAGGAAGTGAATGGGGGAGATGGGGGGCGGAGGGGGGGGGGGGGGGGGGATCGGCTTTGTACGGCCGCTTTGCTGTTTCGTTAGTTCGTTCATTCATAAGTGAATTAGAGGATTAGCTTGTTAACTTTCCAATTAGCTACATGGTTGCTTGGTTATCTAAGTGCAGACAAGGCTAACTGTAGTAATTAGCTGCTTGTTTCTCTTGCTGTTACACAGTTTTCCTTGCGGCGTTCGTTCAGCAGCACGACTTGTATAACGGTGAGGCTGTTCGAGCCAAACATTTGCGGTAACTGGAGAACCGTCAGGTATTGTTGTGAACACCTGCATAACTCAGTACACGTGATCTGAAAAGCAAAGTTTCGATGGAAGCCCAGACACAAGGGTAAGAGCCAGGAGGTATATATCTCTGTCTGTCTGTCTGTCTCTGTCTCTGTCTGTCTGTCTGTGTCTGTGTCTGTGTCTCTCTCTGTGTCTCTCTGTCTCTGTCTCGTCTCTGTCTCGTCTCTCTCTCTCTCTCTCTCTCTCTCTCTCTCTCTCTCTCTCTCTCTCTCTCTCTCTCTCTCTCTCTCTCTCTCTCTCTCTCTCTCTCTCTCTCTCTCTCTCATATGTCTGCGATGTTGAAAACAATCAGCAGGCATTGGGACTGAAATGACGCAATTGCCCATAAACCGAAATGTGTGCATGGCTTGACAGAACGGCGTATTAGTCGAGGATTTCGGACTGACATAAGTGCGGCGGATCAGCCAAAGGTTTGGCTAGACAGAAATATGTATTGCCTCGTCGACGACGGGGTCTTGGAGTAACAGAAGCAGAGAGGGATTTAGTAGTGAGTACTGCAAAATATCATAGTGTCGCTAATGATAAAAAGGGCTAGACTTTTTTCGAAAATGTATCATGCATTGATGGGTGTTATTTATGTAAGTTATGTTTAGTTTACTTTAGTTAGACATCAGTGTGGGTCTGTCGATGTGTGTGTGTGTGTGTGTATGTGTGAGAGAGAGAGAGAGAGGGGGGATGGAGGGAGAGAGAGAGAGAGAGAGAACTGGTGATACCAGTCTGAATGACGACAGTAAATAGTAGCATCACTCTAATATCACTATGACAAACAGAGACTTAATTTAAAACAAATTAAAAAGTAAATGCATCTGTACAAGAATTGGCCTAACAAGCAGAAAAATAGAAACGAGTTCAGACGAAAATGGTTCTCCCCTCGTTATTTAACAACAGACGTGAATTGGTCCCATAATAACCCCTACACCAGTAATGACTGTTTAGAATTTCTCGAAGATTGAAATTGGTGTCATTTAGACCAGTGACCTGTGGCATGAAAAGTGGTACTGATCAGTGCTCTATGCTCAAGACTCATGCAGCCATCCTCAGCACCTACAACTCCTTCGAGTTCTACGGTCTACGTGGTCTAATGAGTTACTGTGTGAGTTAACTTATTTTATAGTTATCACGAATGAAATACATAATTATGTGTTTCTTCCCAATGCATCTCTGCCTGCTCATTATTCAACGCGGAGCAGTACGTATGACAGAGTAATCGCCTGAGCCTTGTCCCTGTTTAGCGAGCTGTTTACTGTATTGTAAGTAAGTAAACATGGCGATTAACGTCCACAGAAACCATAAGGCTTTTTAGGGACGGGGAGAAAGGGGGGAAGAGGATATGGAGATGGGGGAAGAGGGAGGGAGATCATATACCTATCGCTACACTGTCACCACCACAATGACTCATGCATTAAGATGGGTAGCGATGAGAGCGATTTTAATGTTTCATTAATTGTGAGGGACAGTGTCCACAAACCACAACCTTTTTGAAGAGAAAAGAGAGCCGAACCGAATTCGAACCGAGGTCCCTGCGCTTACCAGCCTAGGCCAAACCGGCTCACTGCCGTATTGAAAGGTTCCTCCCTTTTATGGCCCATTCTCAGCTCATCCGTGCCGCTGTTTGAACTCGCAGGTTCATTAGATTTTATTCCTGGAGCCCTCTCCCTTTATGACCTCGACCCTGGAAGGACGAGGTTTT
>JABMCL010001228.1:440000-445000 GCA_018857735.1 Alviniconcha marisindica
TCCTTTGCTGGATCACTGTGTAAACAGTTCGAGTCTGCATTCCACACGTCAGAGACTCGAGTCAGATTTGAGTAATAACACAAGAACTGGACAACTGGATAAATAGACAACCAATAGCACGTGTTTGCGCTCGCGTGCACAGAGAGAGAGAGAGGTGGTGAGAGAGAGAGAGAGGGTGAGAGAGAGAGAGGGATGGCGGGGGAAGAGAGACTGAGAGAGGTGGTGAGAGAGAGAGAGAGAGGGTGAGAGAGAGAGAGGGTGGGGGGGGGCGGGGGGCAGAGAGAGAGACAGAGACACTGAGAAATATCCCTACTGGATCTTGGACTTGTCCCTGGATTTCCATCGAAACTATACTTTTTTAGACTACGTGTACACGCGCGCACGCACGCACGCACTCTCTCTCTCTCTCTCTCTCTCTCTCTCTCTCTTTTTTTTTTTCCCCCCCCCCCCCCCCCCTCTACACACCCACACACACACACACACACACACACACACACCACGACACACACACACACACACACACACACACACACCACACACACACACACACACACACACACACACACACACACACACACACACACACAACACACACACACACACACACACACACACACACACAAAACACCCCACACACACACACACAACACACGGAGTACACACACACACACACACACATACACACACACACACACACACACACACACACACACACACACACACACACACACCGTCGATTTAAAAAAATATGGTGACAGGTGCTGAAAGTGCTCTTTGTGTGATGATAAACAATGAACAGCGGCAAATTGAATAGTGGAAAACGCTCCCATTAACACAACAGAAATAATCCAAATTTTGTCCCTATTCACATCTTAATACTACTTGAAATTAATGTTCCTTTTCATTTCATAATTGTTTAGGCAAATCGGTTCCTCTTATTTCCTTTCTAAATAATGTACATGGTTACTTCGATTGAAAACTGACCCCCCGCTAAGTTCATAACACCTAAATGGTACATACTTTAGATTTACAACGTTAATAATAATGTTGCTCCAAGGCTGTTGTGGTTTACCCTAAGCTTAGCATGTGCTTATTTTGTTACGGTAATGTTCGGAGTGTGGCGGAAGGAGAGACGGTGTGATTTCTGCTACTTACATTTTTCGCGCGAGTAACGTACGTCAGTTTGTACAAAGCTTCTTGTCAGCGTACCATGAAGATTTTTTGTTCCATTGTTTCGTGTATACACCCTTTCCGCACTGACGATTTTAACCCTTATGAATATGAAGAGTGCGCATGCCCACTTTTAAGTGATCACTCGCGAGCCAAGCGGCATGTTAGTCGTGTAGCAATACATGTTCTTCAGAAGTGGTTCGTCTCACGGTTGACTGAACGTGAGATTGACGTACGGGTTTATCTTCCTTGTGTTTATCTTCCTTATACAAGTAATGTACGCTTACACTTCCAGCAGTTAGGTTTGAGGTCCCAGCGTGACTCCGTAGCCACGCCGTCGTCTAGCGCACTAAAAACGCTTGGTCATCCGACCGTCCGCCGCCCAACACCTGTTCAAGAAGTGGTTCCCCGAGTTCCTCAGACTTAACGCCAGCTGAGCGTTACAGATAAGAACTACTGCATGAAGACGGCTGTGACTGTCCAGACCTCTCCCAGTCACAACACTGCTGTGGTTGTCCAGAAAGACTAAGTGCCCCGTGTGGACCTGCTGCGCCGTTCGGCGTTCCCTGCAGTGACCGGTTCAGGGATGGGAGAGAGGGCTGATTACTGTGAAGATAGAGGGCTGGGGTGGACTGGTGAGCTACAGGGCATGTATGCCTAGCGGTGCCTCAAACGGATCACGTGATTGGCACTGTATTTCCTCCGCCACGCAAAAGAGTTGCTGGCGGTTCAGTTTACTGCTGTTTCCAGCGGCAGCTGCTGTCTGTGCTGTCATTGATCGAGTGTTTGATAACGGTTCGTGTAGGTGAGTACATGTTTATATGCCATGTTTACTGTATACTTGGACAGCGTAGGCTGCGTACCGCTTGGTCACTGAGTTTACGGCTGAACTGTGATTTAATCTAAACAAGCACAGTGATTTAGGGCCAGTGCCCCATTCAGCACTGAATCAACAAACACGGGAGTTAATTAGCGCTCCAAAGACGTCACACAAACACAACAACGAAGCCTTTGAGTCACCTGCTGTAACTTTCTCCTGGTCTACGAGTAAATGCAAAGTGCATAAACTCCACTTCTCAGAGGTATATCCTTTTCGGTGTGGTCAGTGTCTAATTTACTCTCATTATAATGTATTTCAATGTCGCTTCCGAACTGACACGTAATGTGTACACAACAAAAGGGATTAACATGAGTTTGTCAACAAAGAAATAATGTTTCTGCTCAGTGATGTGTTTTAGCCGTTAAGCGTAGGGACAGGTGAACTAAGTCAGCAGTGTGTGCTCAGGGAGAGCTCTTCAAACTCGGTCTACCGTAAGTCAAACTTGTTACATGAGAACCAACAAGGTACTGCTCTCTCTCTCTCTCTCTCTCTCTCTCTCTCTCTCTCTCTCTCTCTCTCTCTCCCCTCTCTCTCTCTCTCTCTCTCTCTCTCTCTCTCTCTCTCATTCTGTGTCTTCTCTCCTCTTCTCTCTCTCTCTCTCTCTCTCTCTCTCTCTCTCTCTCTCTCTCTCTCCTCTCTCTCTCTCTCTCTCTTTTCTGTCTGTCTGTCTGTCTGTCTGTCTGTCTGTCTGTCTCTCTCTCTCTCTCTCTCTCTCTCTCTCTCTCTCTCTCTCTCTCTCTCTCTCTCTCTCTCTCTCTCTCTCTCTCTCTCTCTCTCTCTCTCTCTCCATTATATTTATTCCCCCCAAGTTCTGTAAACATCCTTGCCTTTTTAGGCTTAGTTTGCTGCCGGCTTCAACCAATCAGGAAATTGTCAGAAAACTATCAATTTTTCTGTGTAAGGCTTTCAAGATTAGGGTTACTGTTACTACTTAGCACTAATGAACCCGTTGTAGTTAATAGTTGTCACTTATACGATGCAAAACTAAACCTTTTTATTCCTTTTTTTATGGCTTTGTATCAAACTGTATGTGCACCCCTTCATGAAGGGCCATGGCCTTTATATGAATAAAACATCAATCAATCTCTCTCTCTCTCTCTCTCTCTCTCTCTCTCTCTCTCTCTCTCTCTCTCTCTCTCTCTCTCTCTCTCTCTCTCTCTCTCTCTCTCTCTCTGTCTCTCTCTCTGTGTCTCTCTCGTGTCTCTCTCTCATGTCTCAGTCTCTCTCTCTCTATCTCCCGTTCTGTCTCTGTTTGTCTCTGTTGTCTCTGTTTTTCTCTCTGTCTCTGTCTCTCTCTCTGTCTCTGTCTCTCTGTCTCTGTCTCTGTCTCTCTCTCCCCTCTCTCTCTCTCTCTCTCTCTCTCTCTCTCTCTCTCTCTCTCTCTCTCTCTCTCTCTCTCTCTCTCTCTCTCTCTCTCTCTCTCTCTCTCTCTCTCTCTCTCTCTCTCTCTCTCTCTCTCTCTGTCTCTGTGTCTCTCTCTGTATCTCTCTCTGTGTCACTGTCTCAGTCTCAGTCTCTCTCTCTATCTCTCCGTCTGTCTCTGTGTCTGTCTCTATCTCTGTCTCTCTGTCTCTCTGTCTCTGTCTGTCTGTGTCTGTCTGTCTGTCTGTCTGTCTGTCTGTCTGTCTGTCTGTCTGTCTCTCTCTCTCTCTCTCTCTCTCTCTCTCTCTCTCTCTCTCTCTCTCTCTCTCTCTCTCTCTCTCTCTCTCCCCCCGACCCACCCACCCTTCTTTCTTTTCTTTTCTTTGTTGTTGCTGTTGTTACTGTTGTTATGCCTTCATGAGGCATCCGCCGACCCCTATCCCATCCAGCTTTATTCTTCATTGCCATTGTCATCATCCGCCTGCTCTGTCATTGATTGATGATCGCTTATATAGCGCTATTCTCCGCTCTCTTGAGCAGACTCACTGCGCTCGCATGTGGTTCTACGTGAGTGACTAGCTTTTCATAGCGCGTTTTTTGGATATCCACCGAAGTGGTGTACTTACAGCGCTGACATGGCTGGTGCCACATGAAACTGCAGCCGTCTCGGCGCAAGTTCTGTGTACACCATACAACCATGCACCATGTCACTTCATGCAAAGCCACATACGTAAGGTGTATGCGTGTTTAGCTGTAACCTGCCACCTGCACTTTTGGCAGAATGACCGGGGTCTTTTACGTGCTACTGCGGTAACACGGGGGTGGAACGGATACCGAAATAAGAGTCAGCACAGAAAGTCGACTCTGGAGAAGAAAATTCTCCCGCCGCTCCTGCAGGGATTCGAACACACACACACTCACACACTCCCCACCCCCTTTGCATCCTTCTCCTTTCCCTGCCAGCCTACCTCCTCAAAGGATTCCGTCCAACACGTCGGCCTTCCCCTTTGTCCCGGTAGGAGTCAGTCATCCATTCTTAATTCCTGCAGCATTTGCCCCTCTCCGAGAAGTCATTTAATCAGCAGGGATGTGCCTTGAAAACGGGGATCAATAAAGCAATTGGATGTTTTCTGCTGGTTTGCACGTAGCTGGATGCGTTAAACTTTATCATCGATGTGCCGACTCGCCCTGGGTATCGCTTAATTGTCACGCCATGACAACGACCATGTTCGTGTTAACATCTCGGATGCAAGGTCAGTGATGGAACACTAGAGGACATTTTGTGGCTGATCATAATAATGGAATAGTTTGGTAGCCACTTGAAATTAGCGTGCGGTGTTGTTTATCAATTGGTTAGTTAGCGAGCGAATTTTAACGTCCTTTCAACCGCACATGGTTATCTCAGGCCGATTTAAAAAAAAAAAAAAAAAATCTGAAACAAGAATGACTGTCAAAGTTCTGAAATAAGACCCAAACACATAAAAGATTCAAAAGGACGCTTATTTATTATGACACAGACATTCCTTAAGAGGATTTCCCTGAAAATTTGCATCGTCTTGTCTATGGCATAATACATAAGCGTTCTTTT
>JABMCL010001228.1:455000-472500 GCA_018857735.1 Alviniconcha marisindica
GTTGACTATATCAGCCCGAATCCAGTGCACAGTTGTCTCTGTATCCTACAGATGTATCGACAAAACCGCCCCCACGTACCTCTCTGATTGCCCGCAGCTCTACACTCCTCCAAGAACTCTCCACACATCCGCTGACACCCTTACCTTCAAAGTCCCATGCATCAGACTGGCAACCCCCAGCCAGAGCTTTTTCATTATCAGAACCCTCGAACTAGAATTCTCTTCCCCTAGATGTCACCTTGCCATACACGAACGTATACTCTACCAACTTTCAAGTCGAACCTAAAGGCACTCTTGGTTCCAAAGTGATCTTTTCCCGCTGTCTTTAGGGGCGTGGGAAGTGTGTGGGGGTGGGGTGGGTGTGTGTGTGTGGGGGGGGTGGAGTGGGGGGGTTTAGCAGGTACAGATGTATGTGTGTGAAAAGGCTAGTACTGCTTGCTGTGTTGAATTTCCTTTCCTTCCCTGTTCTAGTTGTGTATAAATCTGTAAGTGTATTGCATCTCTTCCCTTCCGCATATAGCTTCGGAGCCTTGAACTGTCTTGTTATGATGGCAAACGGCGTGTTACAAACGTCACTGTGAAGATGACGACGACGACGACGATGATGATGATTGTTGTTGTTGTTGTTGTTGTTGTTGTTGCTGTTGTTGTTGATGATTATGAGGAGGAGGAGGAGGGGGAGGAGGATAAATATTTGTGTGGTGACACCTTTATCAAAAAATAAGTGTACATAGTTGCTAAAAAGAATTTTTTTAAAGTGTGTGTGTGGGGGGGGGGGGGGGGGGCAGGAGGAGAAGAAACTAATAGAAAAGAAAAAATATCATTAAACAAACAGCTTGCAAGCCGGCTGACAGCTTAGTCGTTGGGAATGAACCGAGACTGTGAGTAAGTAAGTAAGTAATTTGGTGTTTTACGCCCAGTTCCGAGACTGTGACGGAGTGATTAATTATCACATACTTGTATAGGAAGCCAAATTGATGTTCATGAATGCATCTTCCTAGTACTTTCCCACTGCAACTTAATCGAGATATATGACGGAGGTAATTAATATTACAAGTTCCCTTTCACCTATTTGTGTGTGTGTGTGTGTGTGTGTGCGTGTGTGTGTGTGTGTGTGTGTGTGTGTGTGTGTGTGTGTGTGTGTGTGTGTGTGTGTGTGTGTGTGTGTGTGTGTGTGTGTGTGTGTGTGTGTGTACTGGGAATACGCGAATAATGTTCCGAAGAGAAGGAAATACAGTTTCATAACGGACTACTTAAGGCATCTCGTAACCGGTTTCGAAGTATCAACAGTAGCAAGGACCATTCACCATCGATCTGCTTTGCTTTTGTCTAGAGTCTGACTGACAGTCATCATTTGAGTAACAGACCGAGTGCGGGTTCATGCAGTTCTCATTCAGTTGAAGCGGGAAATCGCTGTTGGCGTGTAATTTTCGCCGCCAAGTGTGGACTGGTTCGTGAAAAAAGTGTTAAACAGCTTTGCTTTGTCTTTGCTTGAAAATCAGTTTGTACCTTGAACTAGAGAGAAGGTATTTCGTTTTGATCCCGGGTTTTTGTTTTTCTAATGATGACGTGTCCAGTTTCCGCCAATCTTCCTTACTACACTGCTTTAAACATGACTAATTTGGTTTCTAATTCAGCTAAACCAAATTCTGTCTCTTATAGTTTTGAAAGTATTTCATGACGGAAGTGATTCCAGTCATCTTCTGAATTACTGACCTCGTTTTCTTGTAGAAGTTTTTCCGTTGATCAATTAACGAGCGGATTTCAAAATGTATCCATAGCATCTTCCGTGCTGCATTCTTTTAATCGAAGATAAAAAACTTTTTTTTTAAACTTAGCAATATGCATTTTCTGCCTGTTCTACAGACTCTTTAGTGAACAATATGGCTATGCACTTGGGTCTAAAGTATTTTTAGTGTTAACATTTTCCCACTCGACTTCTGAGAGTAAAACTCTGGTTGAGTATTCAGTTCTTCGGATCTGGATGAGGTTTAATTGGTGTGTAGTCTTTGGACACTGGATATTTCTAGTACTTAATTCTTCTGTGCATTTTGCTAGCACACTTTAGGTTATTGTTTTTTCGTCAGGAAGTCTGTTGTTCATAAACCGAGCAGCAATGAGTGTTTTTGGAGCTGAAAATATGCTTACCGAGATAGATCATTACAAATACACACATATTGTCGCCTACACATCGCACACTTTCGACGCAGTTAGGTGTATATAAAGAGGAAGAGTTTATGTACCTTGTATTTACTCGCATGCCAGGTAGCTCAGAACTGAGTTCCAGAAAACCCCAGAATGCATAAACTCCACCTGAAGATGTACCTCTGGTGGAGACTCTGAACTTTCATTTAATAGCGTGCCAGGTGACAGTTACGGTAGGTGACTCAGGTCTTTGTTGCTCTCTTCATAAGTAAATAAACATGGTGCTTAACGTCCATAGAAACCATAAGGCTTATTAGGGACGGGGAGAAGGTGGGGGAAGGGGGTATGGAGGTGGGGGGAGAGGGAAATTATATACCTATCGCTACACTGTCACCACCAGAATGATTCCTGCATTAAGATGGCCAGCGATGAGAGCCATTTTAATGTTTCAGTTGGAAATGATGGACAAAGTCACAGGACAGTGTCCACAAACCACAACCTTTTTGAAGAGAAAGGAGAGCCGAAGCGGTATCGAACCGAGGTTCTTCCGCTTACCAGCCTAACGCCTTACCGCTAGGCCAAACCGGCTCTGTTCATGTTCGCTTTCGCCCTGATATAACCGTGCTGGTTGACTGGGCGTAAAACATCAAGTTACTTACTCATGTTCGCCTTCCGAGCGCTTGTTTACTTTTTTGTTTGTTGACTCTGCAAAGGTGCTTAGGCCTCGTTCTGTTTCAGATTGTTTCATTAATCACAAGTAAAAAAATTAAAAAATAAAAGAGAGATTTATTTATTTATTCATATATTATTGATGAATTTGTTGTTGTTGCCATACACTCAGTTGGATGACAAAGAACCAAATTTCTGCTAGTAGGCAAAGCACGCAGACCAATGTTATAGCCCACCCCTGGCTTAAAATAAGGAACCTTCGGCACCGCTGTGTTCTCAGTGTGGGTAAAGGGTACCTTAATTTATTCCAGCCTCAGACGCACTTGGCCACAGGAATAGCAGTGCAAGCATGGGATAGTAGCCTGCTGATAATTGCAACGTTATTATAAGGTATGCAGAAGAAGGTGGGGAATTGGATTATATCTGAGTCACTTGTCTTAAAAGAAGAATTCAGTGTATGCAGCTACCGCCTCCACATAAATTCGAGGTATGCTTGCCAAAACTGGCTGTCTCTATTGCAGGAAAAAAAAGGCGATAACACGTTCTGTTACGTTCTTTTACGTAGCCCTCCATTTTCTATAACGTTAACGATTCGAACACATCTTGTGATTGAAGAGTGATGAGAAAACTGACATTTGACCGCCACAACCCAGTCTCCCTCTTCCCCCACCTCCTGGGATCTCTGTCCCCGTCAGTACCCCTCAGGAGACAACTCGGCGTTAAACAAGTTTAACCAAACGACCAAAGGTAGAGGCGGCTGGTCACGACTAAACTCGCATACACCGTTCATCCAACGAGTCGTTGTGGGCTGACGATGTTGTCCAGGCATTAGGCCTCATGTGGAAACCCATTAGGGAAACGAGCTCGCACGCAGTGTCTTTTTGCCGAGGAACGTTCGTCCACTATCGTCCTAGCTTGCTGTATGTGCCACCCAAACTCCAAGCACTGGTTTACGACATCTTTCCTTCAACCACTGCCGTATTTAGTTACGCCATAGGGTCCAGAAAACTGTCAGCTAACGAGCAGTTTTTTGTTGGTGCTCAAACAGTAGTAGGTTTGTTACAAACAACTCGGATTATATCAGACGTTTGTTTTATAACTGACTGTGTTGCTTACGCCAGCTGAAATAAAACCAAAATCGTTTGAATCGAGACGGAACTCTTTTTTTACCTGGGGTGGATGCGCCTCATGTTTACGTGCGTGCTTGGGCGCTAGGTTGCTTCCACAGTCTTACCAGTACCCAAACTCCAAGCACTGGTTTACGACATCCTTCCTTGTAGGAGGAAGGTGCCGGAAAGCGGTGCTCGGAGTGTGATCAGTACCCAAACCTTTCGGAGGGCGCTGACCGCGTCGGTGGACAGCTGCGCGGAGATAAAGAGTGCCCCTTCAGTGGCGTAACTAAATCTGGCAGAGTTTGGAGGAAGGTGCCGGAAAGCGATGCTCGGAGTGTGTGTGCCACCCAGACCGGATCCTTGGCCTAAAAGGGCGGAATTCGTTCGCCGATGGAGCCGCTCGGCCCTGAAACCACTTGGCCTACAAAACAAACAAACAAACAAAAATGCGCAGGGCAGGAAATGATTTGTCGAACCTTCACGCATAATCCTTGCATCTTAGAAAAAGCGGCATTCGGTCAAAAGCTGATATCGCTCTCTCTGTTCCCGATTTTTTTTTCTTTTCTTTTTTCTCTCCACAGATTCGCGGGTTTCTGCGTCGCTACCTAATCCTGACAAATGGCCTTCTGAGCTCAAGTTCATACCATATCTCTCAATCCCGTTTACAAACACTTCTCTCTGTCACGTTCTTGCTCGCTATATAAAGTCATTAGCCTGACTTTATAATAATAATAATGATGGTGATGATGATGATGACCATAATGATGATGACGATGATGATGACGATGTTGATGTTGATGATGATGATGATGATGATACTAATAATGGGGTCTTACGGCGCCCTTCCTCAAATGAGCCCTAGGGCGGTACATTTCATAATCAAGTTATAAACAACTGACATCAAAACACACAATATTAACTTACACATATGAGTCATCAAACATCACTTCCGCCCCCTAGCCCCACCCCCGTCACCCCCAACCACCCCCCCCCCCCCCCCTCCCCCCACCCCCCCCCTCCCACCCCCCACCCCTCCCGATACCGCAAGACTCGGCATATTTAAAATACGGAAACGATACTAGACCGAGTATTGTTAAAATTGACCCGAGAATTATGGTTTCTGTGTCACTCATGGTGTCATTGTAGCCTAACTCATTCACTTTGCGTGCTGTTTGCTCTCCCACTCCCCTTCTTGCTTATTTTCCGTACTGGTCGCCCTAATGTAACTGTACAGGTTGACTGGGCGTAAAACACCAAGTTATCTACTTACTTATTCCCGCACTGTACGCTAGATTTTTGTTGCTCGCCACTCGGTCCCTATTCCAATGTCGACCATCTCATGTGTGTGTGTGTGTGTGTGTGTGTGTGTGTGTGTGTGTGTGTGTGTGTGTGTGTGTGTGTGCGTGGTGGTGCGTGCGTGCGTGCGTGCGTGCGTGCGTGCGTGCGTGCGCGCGCGCGCGCGCGCGCACCATAAACATACAAATGTGTCTGTTTGCGTCGGAGTGCCGTTGCCACTCTTCAATCATGACTCTCACCCACTTAGCAAATTCTGACGCTGATAGTCGATTAATTAATTGTCTTTCCGAAACTAACGAGTCTATGCACTGTTGTTGATGCTGTTGCTGCTTTCTGGCAGTCTCTTTCCGAAACTAACGAGTCCATGCACTGTTGTTGATGCTGTTGCAGCTGCTCCAGAGAACTGTCGTTGATGGTCAGGCCAGAGCAGACCAGCACGATCCCTGGTACAGAGCCCACAGCAGCTTCACCGGATGGAGGGGCTTGGTCGGTCACGCGCCTCGCAGGTGGATGGAGTGACGTCACAGATGGCGTCACAGCGGAGAAGCCTGACGTCACGGGGCTGGACACGGGGCTGTCCGCTCTGCGGAACGTCGGCGTCACGCTTCTTTCCAACGTCCACGAGAGCGGGGAGAGCAGCAACAGCAACAGCAGTGTCGTCACGTCTTACTTCACTGCTGCCTCCGCCGCCGCCGCCGCCGCGAACAACGGTAGCGTCAGCACTCACATCAAGCACGCTAACGTGTCGTGGTTGTATCTGGAGAACGTCACGAGGTCCGTGGGCAACTTCAGCAACGGAACGGAGGAGCTGTACGACCTGAAGCACCCCGCCTTGGGCGTGTTCCTGGCTCTCTTCTCCTTCGTTGTCATCGTGGGCAACATCATGGTCATCGTGGCCGTCTTCAAGGAGCTATACCTCCGCTCCGTTACCAACTACTTCATCGTGTCGTTGGCCATCGCCGATGTCATGGTGGGCGGTGTCGTCATGCCGTTTGCCATCTCTCACGAGATGACGAACGAGGTGTGGTTGTACGGACAGGAGTGGTGCGATCTCTGGCATTCCCTGGATGTGCTGGCCTCCACAGCGTCTATTCTCAACCTGTGCGTCATCAGCCTGGACCGCTACTGGGCCATCACCGACCCCATCAACTACCCGAGCAGGATGTCCAACTCCAAGGTCTGCCTGCTCATCACGCTGGTGTGGGTGTGCTCCGCGGGCATCTCTTTCCCCGCCATCGCTTGGTGGAAGGCGGTCACGCCGCCAGATCTCTCCGCCCACGAGTGTCTCTTCACCGAGGACAGCGGCTACCTCATCATCTCCTCTCTTATCTCCTTCTACTTCCCGACGTTTATCATGATGTTTGTGTACGCCAAAATTTACCGTGCCGCTATGGCGCAGTCGGAGGGCATAAAAGCCGGGAGCAAAATCGCTTCGAACGGTTTACGTGGCGATGACGGCGAAATGATGACGTTACGGATCCACCGTGGTGGTCTCAGGAACCAGGAGGACCACCACCACCACCATCACAACCACCACCATCACCACCATCACAGCAACGGTGGGGGCAGCGGCAGCAGCAGCCAGATACAGTACGAGCGCTCGACGAGCGACAGTGACGGCGAGTCGCCGTGTCACAGCACCCGCATCCACGTGTCGGAGAGCAACAGCAGCGGCAGCACCCCACGCCCGGCCAAGCACATCACCAAGCGGCTCAGACACTTCGCCATCAGCAAGAAGCTGACCAAACTGGCCCGGGAGCAGAAAGCCGCCAAGACTCTAGGCATCGTGGTAGGGGTGTTCATCATCTGCTGGCTTCCGTTCTTCGTCACCAACATGCTATACGGGGTGTGCAAGATAGACTGCATCACCAATCCGGACATCCTCTTCCCCGTCGTGACGTGGCTGGGCTATATCAACTCCGGCATGAACCCCATCATCTACGCCCTGTCCATGCGCGACTTCCGGCGGGCCTTCAGCAAGATGGTCTTCTGCTGCTGCCCCCGTTACCGCTACCAGCAGCATCAGAGGACGTACCACCACCACAACAGCATGTCCACCTCCTCCTTTTCCGCGGCGTGCGGTGACAAATGCGTGGCTCTAAAGATATAGCAATCAACCATGCGGTTTGAGCAGAGACACGCTGCAATTCGCTCGCCTGTCTTTCGGCGTGTTTGCGAAGCAGGACAACGTTCAAATCGCTGAAGAAAATCCAACCACCGTGTTCTCTCTCTCTCTCTCTCTCTCTCTCTCTCTCTCTCTCTCTCTCTCTCTCTCTCTCTCTCTCTCTCTCTCTCTCTCTCTCTCTCTCTCCTTCTTCATCGGTGTTTTATCATCGGGAGTTCTAGAGCCTGGTTATTCGCCAAAATCACGTCATTCATTTTTCAGGCTTTTTGGTGAATTGTACTGGGTAATAGTTTCACAAACTTTAATCAAAAGATGAATAACTGAGTGTGAGCACCATAAAAGTCTCCAAACATCACTGATCATGTTCAGTGGTCTGCTTTGAAGGTGTGAACACTGCACGTACTTCTTGCGTCAGCTGTCACTTCCTTTGCGATAATCTGAAACAGGACGAGGCCCAGAGCTATCTGTGCAGAATGACGAACAGAGGAGTTAATCACCGAAAGACGTCACATGGAGACAGCAACAGAGACCCGAGTCTGAGGATGCACCTCTCGTGGAGTTTACGTACCTTGTATGGATTCGCGTGCCAGGTGAGGGTTACCGTAGGCGACTCAGGTCCTTGTTGTTGTGTTCTTGTGACGTCTTTTGAGCGCTAATTAACTCCCCTGTTTGCTGATTTTTCCTCAACGATAGCACAAGTGGCAAGTAGTCACGTAATCTATTGTAATGTATAAGCAAGAAAAACGTTCTGGTTTCTTTGTGGATAGCAGTGGGGGTGGGGGGAGGGGGGTTGTGGGGGGGGGGGGGGGGGGGCATCGTTTAATGTCGGCATTACGCAGAGACGCGGGTTGTGCTTGCCAGCTCGGACTAATGGGGGTTTCTTGTGTACTCTCGTTATGTCCGACTCCCAGACACAGTAATGGCGTACGTATTCAGTCTCCCCAGTTTTCAAGCATCGCATTTATGGGTTCATTACGTGACGGGAGCTTCGTCGTGACAGACACAGTGCCCAGACCGTCAGATAAAGAGGTAACTATATAAATCTGTCATTGTCACCAGCCCAGCTTCTTCTTCTTCTCCCCCCCCCCCCCCCCCCCCCCCTCTCTCTCTCTCCTCTCTCTTCTCCCCCTTCCCCCCTCCCTCTCTCTCTCTCTCCCTCCTCTCTCCTCTCTCCTCTCTCCTCTCCTCTCTCTCTCTCTCTCTCTCTCCCTCCTCCCTCTCTCCCTCCCTTCCCCCTCTCTCTCTCTCCCTCCCCCTCTCCCCTCTCCTCTCTCTCCTCTCTCTCTCTCTCTCTCTCTCTTCTCTCTCTCTCTCTCTCTCTCTCTCTCTCTCTCTCTCTCTCTCCCTTCCTCCCCTCTCCCTCCCTTACCCCTCTCTCTCCTCTCTCCTCTCTCTCTCTCTCTCTCTCTCTCTCTCTCTCTCTCTCTCTCTCTCTCTCTCTCTCTCTCTCTCTCTCTCTCTCTCTCCCAACCTTTTTTTAAGCCTGTTTCATTCTTTGCCGTGGGCGTGAGCGTCTGGTCTCGGACAGACGATGGAAGATACGACCGTGAAATCCCCGTCGTCCAATAACTTCCTGGAAGTATTCTCAGTATCTCAATATTTCTTAATCGTTTCCTTAATACACCAGGAGAAACAAGCATTCGCTGTATCAACCCTTTCCACCTTCCTTCTTGTAGTGACTGCTCGTGTGGATAATGATCATTGCGATGGGAGCACAATCAGTTCGTTCAGTGACTTTCTTGGAATAGCTGACAACTTTGTCTCGAAAGTGAGTGCACACATAGCTGAAACCGAACTGTGCGTGTCTCAAAGACTATCATAGTCCATGTGTATGAAGAACAAATAGCGCCCTTAATCGCATTTATCTTCTAAACGGTGACGACAATGAAATAATCGACATGTGTGGAGCGCAGATAGAACTATCCATCCACCCTAAATGCGTTTAACCCCTTCACTGCCACAGCCTGTAAACTTTCCGGGCTTAAAGATGCACGGAAGCGCCTGCAAAGAGTATATTTTCCGGTCCTATAGCATCTGCTTTCAGTGTTTTGCATTTTCATTATTATCCTTCCACATGCCAGTCTAAAAAAGAAAACTAAAAGGCTTAAGGGTTTGAAATTTCGTACTATTATTGGTCGTTTTCAAGTGACATCATGGCAGTGAAGGGGTTAAAGTTGCAGCCTCATTTCTATGCCTGGAACAAGAGCCGGATTTACGAGCTCTTGAGCTAATCGGGATTAGAGGTTATCCATCTTGAACTTTAAATGCTGTTCATGCATATGGGCCCAGCTTGCTCCGACGCACACACACACACACACACACACATATGCACTTAGGACTTTACTTTTGAAGCTTCCATTGCAGTGACGGGTGATTATTTCTGAGGTGAACCAACGGTATTGAAGGAATGACTAGACAAGCACAACTAGGAGAAGATAATATTAAACGACAGCTGATGTGATTATGGATATGGGACAAGTTCACAACAACACCCGTACAACTTTATGGCTTGTTGATGAGCTTTGAAACTGAAAACAAGAAGTGGATTTTGCCGTATATAAAACAAAAATCATGCGAACCTTAGCGTATAACTATATATACATGGAGGGTTTTTCTTCTTTCTCTCCCCATCCCTCTCCTCAACCTCTTGTTATATTGATTTTATTATATGATTATTATATCTTCCTTTTTCTCTGTCCTTTTTTAATAATTTGGGGGGAATGGTAGTGATGGTGTTGGTGGTTGCTCGCAACCTTTTTTTGGCATGTACCGCAGAACTATTTTTTTTTTCTGAGGAAAAGTGTAGCTTGTCAAAGTTAAGATCACGTAATATGTCACTAAAATACTAATGCATTATTATGTATGTGCTCTGTATGCTTTGACGGTTTCTGTGTGATGTGCACAGAATGTACGATTGTGGTATAACGACTAATTTTGTACAGACCTTGTCGCTTGATCGACTGAGCAACCTGCTCGTTATTCTAATCTAAAGGACCTGCAGAATTGACCGACCATTTTGGGGGCGGCTGCACAATTGTCAGACGGAGTTTCTGTGATATTTTCTCCATGCCATCAGACTGATTACGACGTATTTGTACAGTTTGTGTAGATTTTCTGTGCTTCTTTTCCAGCCGTGTCTGTGTGATGAACTGTTTGTCTTTGGCATCTTTTATTGAGGATCATTTTGTTTCGCTAAATTATATTATGTATTCATTTGGAAACGCTGTGACTGGCCGCTGACACTGTCCGAGAACGCACCGGAAGTTAAACCCTTTTCCGGCAGAAGCGTTTTTTTACTGTTGATGAAATGCTTGTTTTGAAATCCTTGTTACCTTCGACTGAGAATGCCGGGGAAGTCAGAATTAATTCATGCTGTGCGAGATTGTGAGAGAGGCGAAAGGGCAGCACTTTGCTAAGAATTTCATGTAACATCTTAGGGGCTGGGTTTAGATTTAAATACATCGTTGTGCAAATAAATCACCCATTCATATTATGGCATTGGAACACGTAAGTAAGTAGCTTGATGCTTTACGCCAAGTCAGCCAATACGGTTACATCAGGGCGAGACACCGGAACACAACCGTAAACAAATTTGGCGTTCTAAAAAAAGAATCCACTACGTAAAAGGTTAAACAAAATTCCTTTTTAATTGGACAGTGCAAAACAACTTTCGAAAACAAACAACGGTTTTTTACTGTCCCGTTATTATTATTATTATTTTTGGTTATTATTTTAATAAACAAGCAAAAAATAATAATCTTTTTTAAACAAAACTGGTTCTAAAAAGGTGTTTTGATCCTGGCATTGAATGCCACCCCAGTTCGCCACACGGGAAGGCCAGAGAGAGAAACGGTGTATTTTGACACAAATACTTAATTTTGTGCAGTGTGAAAAAGACATATCTTATCTGCAGACCTGTTTCAGGTCTGCTTCTATAGCCATCATGGGCCAAGCATAAGCGTCTGGCTCTGCCACTTCAGCCGTGTTGTTGTTTGCACTTCTTCTTCTTCTTCTTCTTCTTCTTCTTCTTCTTCTTCTTCTTCTTCTTCTTCTTCTTCTTCTTCTTGTGTCATAGGCAGAACTGGCTCAATGCGGAAAAAACACACACATTAATATGCGTTTGATTTATACGTGCAGAACTGAATTCGTTAAATCAGTGTTTTCGTACCAGATCCAGTGAAAATGGCGTTAAACAGAAAGACAGGACATTACTGACGCCGAAACTCTTCAGTATTCCGTCCTGATATAACCATACTGGTTGACTGGGCGTAAAACACCAAGTTGCTTACTTACTCTTCAATATCACACCCATTAAAAAATGACGTTACGCGCTGCCGTTCTACTGGCATTCTCACGCACACAGTTTCGCTGGCGATGTGCAAAGTTCCAGATTCGCTCCCTGCCGCTCTGTCTTTTACCGTTTCTCTCACCTACCTCCCTAGCTCCCTCCCCCTCTCACCTCTATACCTAGCTCTCCCGAACCCTACTGACTCCATACCGCTTCCGGTCTTCTCACCCACCTCTATACCTAGCTCTCCCGAACCCTACTGACTCCATACCGCTTCCGGTCTTCTCACCGTCCTCCAGGCATCTCGGTTCTCCGTCTTTTCCCCCCCCCCCCCCCCCCCCCATCCCTCCCCCCCCCCCCCCCCTCCCGTTCCAGCCTCATTTGGTGTTCTAACTCGAATTCACTTAACAGAGATGAAAATGAGCTTTTTAAAAATCTACTTACCGATAAAATGTATGATCAGACAAGGAAGAACACTCGTGCAACAGTTTCGACATAAATGTGTGTGTGTGTGTGTGTGTGTGTGTGTGTGTGTGTGTGTGTGTGTGTGTGTGTGTGTGTGTGTGGTGTGTTGTGTGTGTGTGGTGTGTGTGTGGGAGGTGTTTTTTTTTGTGTGTGTGTGTGTGTGCGTGTGTGTGTGTGTGTGTGTGTGTGTGGTGAGTGTGTGTGTGTGTGTGTGTGTGTGTGTGTGTGTGTGTGTGTGTGTGTGTGTGTGTGTGTGTGTGTGTGTGTGTGTGTGTGTGTGTGTGTGTGTGTGGTGTGTGTGTGTGTGTGTGTGTGTGGTGTGTGTGTGTGTGTGTGTGTGTGTGTGTGTGTGTGTGTGTGTGTGTGTGTGTGTTAGCACAACTGTAACTTGCACAGAACACAGAGGGGAAAAGGGGGAAAAACAAAGAAAAGAAGAAAAAAGTGACTGAAAAAGAGGATACAGTTATCCTCTCCTGTTTCTGAAGAGAACGTTTATTTCGAAACTGCAGTATTAATTGTGTCCTGTTTCCCCGGCGTGGTCTTCTTTTATCGGTGACTATATTTTCTTCAGCTTCAAGTGTTGTTGTTTTTGTTGTGTGTGTGTGTGTGTGTGTGTGTGTGTGTGTGTGTGTGTGTGTGTGTGTGTGTGTGTGTGTGTGTGTGTGGTGGGGGGGGGGGGCGTTCTGCTACCCCCATCAGCAGTCATTCGTGTGTTTTTCCTTTTCGTTGAACAGACAGGACAGGATACTATGCCGAAAAGTGATTTGAGTGTTGAAATATGACACAGTGTCCAAAGTGTCCAAGAAGGCCAGGCGGGATAGGCTCGTCACGGCGTTTATGACTGAGAAGGGGTCTAATAAAACCGCATCAGCGTGAACACCGATAAGTAGCCGCATCAGCGTGCAGATCCAGGCTGATATGTACAGCATCAGCGTTAATTAAGACTGATCGTTAAGGTTATGTCAGGGTGAAGACTGATAAATGACTGGAGCTGTACTGGCGTGAATAATGGGCCAGTTTGCTTCAGTGGGGATCTGGACCATACGGTTTGCCACTTTGCCACAATGCTGATGGTTGGTCATGGTGCCTTAACTACACGGTCAGTTTGCTGTGATACGAGGTATTGGTTCAGTGCATATAGATCAGCGTTGTAAGTGATTTACGATGCTCAAGCAGAATAGCGCACAATTACGCTCTGCATCACGTCACATCACAAAGAACGACGACGATAATGCTTCCAGGACAGCTCAAGTCGTTCGAGGCATTAATGATAACGCTTGGCAGTGATCTATGACAAATCTAGCGTGTTGTATGTGTTGAGCTCGTTTGTAGCTGTCAACATGCTTTGCTGCAAAACAGGGTCAATATGAAAGAGGGACCCCCCTTACCCCCCACCCCCCCCCCCCCCCCCCGCCACCGGTCTAGGCTATAATAGAAACTATAGCTCTATCAACTCTCATCACAAGGCTGTTAATCTGGAAAGAAGAGTTTGACAGCATGATCGACCTTAGCGCACCTATGAGGGTGGTTCTCCTCTGCCGTTTGCTCCAGCAAAAAAAAAAAAAAAAAAAAACGTTTCGTGAGCACTAAACAAGCTGATTTAAGCTCATAGTAAACGCTCACAGGCGTAATAAACCTAATTCATTTTGCAACGATGGTATATCAAACAACATGAACACGACAGATAATCGCACAAAAATCAAGAGGGACGGAGAGACAGACAGACAGGCCGATAGACAGACAGACAGACAGGCCGATAGACAGACAGACAGACAGACACAGACATAGACACAGACAGACAGACAGACAGAGACAGGGAGAGAGGTTGTTCTTCTGACAGTAACTTTTTTTTGTTTTTGTTTTGTTTGTTATTCCACGGCAAACCGACCAGACTGGGCTATGAAGTCTAGGACAGCTTTAAATATGAATGAGTTCACATTGTTTGATGTTTCACTTGAAAACCAGTATCATCAGGCCAACGTCATTTCGGTTGATAACATTTGATCAGTTATGATATAATCTGGCTTTCGGAAAGACAGAGAAAAAGGGATGATTCACAACCTCTGCTTTCCGCTAGCCTAAGGTGGAACAGCCGTCGTAAACGCAACACGCTCAAAACTGACTGACAGGTTCTTAATTACTCTAAGTATACCTGCACACACTTCTGGGCGAGCATATGGGCCCGCTACACGCTGGCAGTCAGGCGTTGGAAGCGATTAGCACTTCTGAACACTTAGTCTGAAAGGCTATCTCCGCGATCAAACACGCTAACGCAAGCAAACATTAAGCTAAACCTGAGCCTTTCTCGCCATGCAGTGCTGAGGATGTGCACGTCTATGGCCTGAGATGGAACGGGAATACCTGCATGCGCGCAGAGACTGGTGGTGTGGCAAAGTGCCAGCAGTCTGTGTCTCAATTCTCTGTGGTGAAACAACGCCGGACACTGATAACGCATGTGCGTCTTTGTTATAGAGATCCTTATCACTGTATACCGGATCTTGGCGACGTCGCCAAAACATCATTTGGAAGTATATGCGCCGTGCATTGCACAGCGCGACCAAACAAGCCATGGACCAGTAAGTCTGTTGGGTGGAGAGTGTTTCCTCTCTCCTTCTCCCTCCCCCGGTCTCACCCCACCTTACCTCCCCTTCCACTTTACCAGAAGTGATTATTCCCTTTTTCCACCCTTTATTTCTTTCTCCTTTTTTTTTCCTTTTCTTTTTTCTCTCGCTCTTTTTTTCTTTTCTTTTTTTTAATTCCGAAGTTCTTCCTTTCTTTAAGTCTTCCCTCCTTTCTTCCTTCCTTCCTTGTGTCTTCCTTCCTTCATTTAAAGCGTCCTTCCGTTCGTTCTTAAACAAGTTAAAGTCTTCCTTCCTCAAAGTCTTCCTTCCTTCTTCCTCTAAGTCTTCCGTCTTTCCTTCCTTTCTTCCGTCCTTTAAGTCTTTCTTCTTTCCGTTGCTTAAGACTTCCTTCTTCCTTCCTTCCTTCCTTCCTTCCTTCCTTCCTTCCTTCCTTCCTTCTGTTATAGTGTACGCTCTCTTTTTTTACGCCCCCCTCCACCCAATCAACTTACTCCGTACTCCGTCAGTAATTCGACCTTTCCAATTCATTTTTAAATTCAGAGTTAATAATGTTCTGCTGTTGCTCCAGGCTATGGCGACGATGCACGTAAATGTGTTGAAGAGGCCACAAGGTTCTCCTAGGAATAATTTGTCAATCGCAGGCTTTATAATAATTATACCACTTCGCTGTCGAGGACCACAGCTGCAAAAATGCTAGCGTTTCTCTGTAACTTTATCCGCTACGAATACTCATTGCCTCGTTGCAATATTGCAGCTATTTGTGGCAGGGATATACATATTTATCGGGGGTGGGGCCGGTGGAGGGGTGGGGGAGTCAAAAAAGAACATTAGTGGGTTTTTTGTTTTGTTTTGTTTTTGTTTTTTAATTTTGTTTTTAATTCTGTACAGTTGTGAAACTCGAAGTGTCAGTGTCAGATTTACTTATAGCTTCAATTTATTCTCCGCAGCATGGGAATATAGCCTATAAGCTTGGTTTCTTCAAATCCTTGTGGTACTTTAAAGTGTGTTTCATCATTTGATCTCCCCCCCCCCCCCCCCCTCCACCACCACCCTGCCCACCCCAAACTGCCCCCCAAACCTTTTTTTAAATATTTTTTAATGCAATCCGACTCCTGTACGTATGTAAACGCAAAGCGTCTTGTTTTACGTGTTAATTTCCTTTGAAACGGATTGCGTTCACGCTGAGATCAGAGAAGTAAAGCCACATAAACATCAAGTAATGGACTGTTCCGGACAGCGAGTCACGTGAGCCGCTTCAGCCAATCTGAGCGTCACAATTAATATTCTGCGAAAATCCTCGAAGAGTGGCCGCCATATGCCTGCTTCACAATCGAATACATAGCAAAAGAATGAAAGACTGGTGGATTCATCCTGAACAAAATATTCAAAATAAGTTAAGAGATTTATCAGCCGCAATCAAGAAGTAAGTGAGCATTCATGTGAATACTGGATTCAAACTCTGTCAGCTGCAATCAAATGAGGTAAGTTACATGCATGTGAATGCTGGATTCAGTCTCTATCAGCTGCAATCAAATGAAGTAAGTCACATAAATGTGAATGCTGGATTCAGTCTCTATCAGCTGCAATTAAATGAAGTAAGTTTCCTGCACGTGAATGCTGGATTTAGACTTTAATCATCATGCATTCCACCCGTCAACATGGTAGCTAGCTACCCGATGGTGGTCAAATCGAAAGTTTGTGTGTGGGGGGGGGGGGGGGGGGGGGGGGGGGGGGGGGGGGGGCAGGGTCTGGGGCGGGGGGAGAGATGTGCTTTGAAGCGAGAACCCCGACCTCTTTTTTGACCCTTTTCCTGCCCTTGGACACGTGACATCACGTGACGTGCATTGAGAAGTGTTTTCCATCTGCCATAAAGACGTACGCCACAGGACATCCTGCTTGAATTCTGACTCATGTTCGTGCATGTGCAGAAGCGGATAAGCTCTGGAAAAAAAAAAAAAAAAAAAAAAAGAAGAAGAAGAAGAAGAAGAAGAAGAAGAAGAAAGAAAGAAAGAAAGAAAGAAAGAAAGAAAGAATGTATTTTTAGTTGGTTTAACCTGTCTGTGAGACTCTTTTGTGAAAACTATCATCAGGAGCACATCGTCTGTGGCAGGGAAAGAGTTAAAATGCTAACTGGCATATATTATGCTGTTAACAACTGATTTAATCGAAATGCTGTCTGCTACTTCATTTCAACGTGTTATGATGAAAATGTATAACCTCGGTAAGAACAAAAACAAATGTTGTCCGGTCAAAGGCCGCAACTATCCCGATAAGTGACCGAAAAACGAAGTTTTCTTTTGTACATGTTTTAATCTTACAGATGAAGCATAGCAATGTTGTGTGCTGGACAAATGCAACTGTACTGTATAAAGCTGTTTGTACTCATAAATTATACTTGTTTGTGATTGTTCGTTTGGAATGAAAATAAAAATGGTGATGTTGATTCTTTGTAAATTGGAACGTGTCGGTTTTTTTTCTGTGGTTCTGAACCATAAGCAGATATTTTGGTGATGGTGACTGGTTAAAATCTCTCTCTCTCTCTCTCTCTCTCTCTCTCTCTCTCTCTCTCTCTCTCTCTCTCTCTCTCTCTCTCTCTCTCTCTCTCTCTCTCTCTCTGATTATTGTCAAACAGGCTTCTACCTTTTGCCATTCTGCCTATATTACTATACTTTGTATGTGTGTGCTTGTGGTCCTAGCTTTACAGAAGCTTTTTATTTTTAGTAGTAGTAGTAGTAGTAGTAGTAGCAGCAGCAGTAGTAGCAATAGTAGTAGTAGTAGTGGCAGCAGCAGCAGCGGCGGTAGTAGTAGTAGTAGTAGT
>JABMCL010001228.1:490000-495000 GCA_018857735.1 Alviniconcha marisindica
CCAGAAATCGAAGACTGGCTGAATTATCAAATTATCATCTTTACCTGGATTTGTAGGTTTGGGCCGTTTCTTGTTGACAGCCGGAATAATTTCTCCCAAAATAGAACAAAGAGAAAGGATTTCATTCAAAAACGTACGAAATATTTTGCTCCGTCATGCTGTTTGATAAAGACATGACCTCAGTTTGCAATGGAGGAAAGCTTGCTTGGGTAGCATCAACCAACAAGGGAGTTAATTAATTTTAGCCCTCAAAATGCACAACACAAGTACAACAACAAAGATTTGAGTCGTTTACGGTAACTCTCACCTCTGGCGGAGTTTGTATACCTTGTATTTACTCGCTTGCCAGGTGAGAGTTACCGTAGGCGACTCAGGCCTTTGTTGTTTTGTTTGTGTGACGTCTTTCGAGCGCTGGCAACTCTCTTGTGTGTTGATTCTGTACACGCGCTCTGGGCCACGTTCTGTTTCAGATCGATGAAAAATAATATACGATCTGTGCAAAGTGAGACAAAGTAGGTGCACGTCCAGCATCTTCTGGGCAGTTGCCAGGCCGAACAAACAGAGTGAAACGTGATGACTGAAATTATCATGTTTGCGCGGAGTATAATCGGTAGTTTTGAGGGGATTTTTTTCTCCAGAAAATAGAAATTAATGCTAGTCATGCTGGCTTTGCTGCAGTCATCGATCTGGAAGTTGTGTGTCCAATAAACACAAACAGCAAAGGAGACCTCAGCCGCCTAAGATAGCTGTCTCTAGCTGCCATGCTCTTTTGTTCCCGCTGAAGTTCGACTCCTCAACAGGGCATGAGCATGCAGCCAACCGAACCGTCTGTAACCATTGTGGATGGTATTGCTAGGGTACCGTACAACAATACAAAATAACTTTATTGCCAAGTGTCAATACACTGATTGCACGAGGAATGTTTTGTGGTGCCAAGTATACTCATCACACATTCACTCCAATCATAAAACATTAAATTAGAACAACAGCAAATAAACATCCTAGTAAAAAGTCATTCATAGATAAAAACATGAAAAATCCTACTGGCATCAAGCTGCGTGTATCACATAAAACTGCCACTTCCCGAGGACCCCCTCTTAAACGCTACTGTCCTAATAAAAGCAATTATAACCGATCCAAGATATTATGACCCATCCAGGCACTAAAAACATCCCCGCCTGGGTAGCTGTCTGATCATGTTTTCAGTGGTGTGTATGGAGCCAGCGATGTGCGAGTGTGTCTGGTTGATGATTGCTTGGTTGAGTGTTGTGTTACATCCACAGAAACCGCAGGCTTATCAGGGACGGGAGCCCAGGACAGCCACCTCGACTTTCACACTCCTCCTGAGCTCTGTGGTTGATGTTAGTAGTGGTGTGTGTATATAGGTTGGGTGAGTAGTAGGTGTGTGGGTGTGTATGTGTGGGTGTGGGTGGGTGTCCGGGGAGGTAGGCTAGAGAGGTATGTTTTCTGCTGTGATAATTTGTAGTACTTATGGATTTTTTGTTTAATCCAGTATGTCTGTTTATTATTATCTGTCTAAATGCTTTTGACGTTACTCTGATGTTCCTTTTACTTTTCTTTTTTTTACTTTTTTTTTTTTATAATGAGCTTTAGTAGTTAGCTTAATTGCCCTGTGATGCACATACACACAAACACACACACACACATACACACACACACACACACACACACACACATCACACACACACACACACACACACACACACACACACACACACACACACACACACACACACACACAAGCACGCACGCACGTACGCACACACACACACACACACGCAAACACACGCACACACACACACACACACAAACACAAACACACACACACACACACACACACACACACACACACACACACACACACACACACACACACACACACACACGTTAATTAAGTATATTTACGGGAACGCGTGTGCCAATTGCTGATATGCTGCACCAGCAGTTTCGGCGAAGCAGAAATAAACAGCTGATGATATTTGTAACCGCTTGTGTGAATAAAAATGTTTCGAAGAAAGAGGCTGCACCTCTAGTGGAGTTTATGTACTTCTTATTTGTTCGCATGCCATATGCCACAGTTACTCTAGGCGATTCAGGTCTTCGCTATTGTGTTTGTGTGACGTCTTGTTAGCATTAATTAACTCTTGTTTGTTGATGATGTTTTGAAGAGCGAGTGTTTGTGCGATTTTAAGTTAATCTTTGATGCGTCGGTTCTTTGATCTCACAGAAAAACAGACTTTCACGGAGATAATACTCTGGATGAAAGATTCTTTAACGAGAGGAATGTGTGTGCAGGTAAAACGAATTAGCTGTACTGCTGATACGTCAGTTCTTGGGGACAACGCAGAAATAAACACATTAATATGACTGTCTGTTAACAGAAGCTGATTTGAAAAGCTACCTCCCCCTCCTCTACTCTCTCTCTCTCTCTCTCTCTCTCTTCTCTCTCTCTCTCTCTCTCTCTCTCTCTCTCTCTCTCTCTCTCTCTCTCTCTCTCTCAAATCCTCTACATGATTTCTGCAAACAAAACACTAGCGGGCAAGACCCATTTGTCATCCCATATCTCTCCGTTTCGGAACTAGACAAATACATATCAAGGCTGGAAAACAAAAAATCGTCTGGTCTGGATGGTATAAGCAACCAGCTACTAAAATTGTCATTGCCATACATAATAGACTCGCTTACATATGTTTTAAACTTATGCATTGAGAAAAACGTTTTTCCGTCTGAGCTTTAAAAAGACAAAGTGGTTCCGCTTCCAAAATTTACGGATAAAACAAATCCAACCAATTACAGACCAATATCACTTCTGTCTGTTTTGTCAAAGCTTCTCGAAAAGCATGTGCACATTTATTTAAATGATTACTTAGAAAAGCGACAACTCCTTCACCCCTTTCAGTCTGGATTTAGACGTAAATACTCCTGCAACACTGCATTGGCACGTCTCACAAATTCTTGGCTAACAGCCATGAATAAATCTGAGGTGTCTGGAGTAGTATTCCTAGACCTAAAGAAGGCTTTCGACCTGGTTGATCACGATATTCTATTGAAGAAGTTCGCCATTTATCTTAAAACTCAAGTTCTCTACCATTTTTTAAATCATATCTTCATAATAGAACGCAATGCGTCTTACTCCATGGCTCTTACTCCTCCAAAGAATCAGTAAAGTATGGTGTACCACAAGGTTCTGTTTTGGGACCTATTCTTATTAGTCTTTTTATCAATGACCTTCCATTACACGTGACAGATATATCTGTTGATTGTGACATGCTGGCAGATGACACAACACTGAACACATCTGGAAAAGATATTATGCAAATCAGAAGCAATATGCAAGACATCTTAGATCAGGTATCCAGTTGGTGTGTTAATAATCATATGGTCATCAATCCGACCAAGACCAAGTCAATGACAATCGCTACCAGACAGAAACACCAGTTGTCACCCTTACCACTCGATCTCGTTCTAAACGGGGCGAAAATTGATCAAGTGTCAGACCACCGTCTTTTAGGTATAACCATAGACAATAATCTTCGCTGGGACTCACATATTAATAATGTGTGTAAAACAGTTTCAAGACGAGTCTTCCTTCTGTCAAAATTAAGGTGCATCGTAGACATCGACACCAGGAAATTGTTCTTCAATGCCCACATTAAACATCACATTGATTATGCGTCAGTCGTGTGGGACGGATGTAGTGATGTTCTCAAAACGAGATTAAATTCTCTGCACAGAAGAGCTGTAAAGTTAATCGTTCCAGATACAACTCTAACTACTGACCGGAAATAAAGAAGATGAGAATAATGAGCCTACAAAAAAAACTTGAATATAACAAAGTTTGTTCATGTACAGGGTCCTTAGCATGAGGCTCCAGGGTACATATCTAACCTGTACACACACCTCCCTCACGCTATTCCAACTCTAGGAACTATCACCTTAGTTTGCCTAGACCAAGGATAGACATATTCAAAACAAGTATATCCTTCTCTGGTGTTTATCTATGGAACAACCTACCTCTGACAGTCAGATCTTGTCAGTCACTCAGCTCTTTCAAGCGTAAACTTCGTGCACACCTTGAAGTAGTTACATAGGATGGACTGTGACATAATACTCCGCCCAATCCTTCCGACTGCTGAGGTTTTCGGGTGACTGCCATTGCAATGACTGGTCATTTGAGATCTACTTTATACACCCATACAACTCCGTCCAGTCCTTCCGACTGCCTTCCGACCCACCCCCTCCCCCCGTTTTTTTTCTTCTTCTTTTTTCTTCTTTTCTTTTTTCTTCCCCCCCCCCCCCCCCACCCCCACCTCCGCCCCCTTCTCCCTTACTGTTCTTTATAAGAAAAGCATTGACTGCTTCTGTTTTCTTTTCCCATACTAGTCATATGAACTGATCAGATGTTCTGCTGCTTCATTTGCTCATAATATGCTCACCGTATACTCATAATATGTAACTGAATGATGTATGGCATGTGTTCATCTGGCGCTGTGAGCACGCTATGTTTTGTGTGGAAATTCTCATGTATAACTTTTCACTCATTCATCCATGCCTATATGTATATAAATAATGCCTGTAATTTGATATCTGTTTATCAGTATAGGACTAGTTGTCAGGCAGGTTTTTTGACTGAACCTAAACTACAATCCTTGTAAAATCAAGTTTTCGGGTTCGAGTTCTCTCTCTCTCTCTCTCTCTCTCTCTCTCTCTCTCTCTCTCTCTCTCTCTCTCTCTCTCTCTCTCTCTCTCTCTCTCTCTCTCTCTCTCTCTCTCAGTAATGCCTTTAATTTGATATCTATTTATCAGTAGCTTAGCAAGGACTAGTTGTTAGGTTTTGACTGAACCTAAACTACAATCCTTGTAATATAAAGTTTTCGAATTCGAGTTCTCTCACTCTCTTCTCTCTCTCTCTCTCTCTCTCTCTCTCTCTCTCTCTCTCTCTCTCTCTCTCTCTCTTCCCCCTTCACCCCCTCCACACT
>JABMCL010001228.1:502500-505000 GCA_018857735.1 Alviniconcha marisindica
ATTGGTCTTGTAAAGCGCGGTGTGCTCACCCTTGTTGCTGAGATACTGCGTTAGAGAAATGAACTTTAGTAGTAGTAGTAGTAGTAGTAGTAGTAGTAGTAGTAGTAGTAGTAGTAGTAGTAGTAGTGTAGTAGTATGCTGCTGCTGCTGATGATGATCATGATGATCATGATGATGATGTATGTGTGGGGGTGGGGGATGATGATGATGATGATGATGATGATGTTACCATTCTTGTTATTGTCGCCACCGTCGTCGTCGTCGTCATCGTCATCATCAAAACCATTATTATTATTATTATTATTATTATTAGAAAGAGCTATAGACACGAGCGGATGCCGCCCGTTGACAGCCTATATACTGACCTACTGTTTCAGGTGCAGATTGTCAGAACTATGAGTATTGCTTGGAGCTTCGCCCGAGGCAGGAAGAGCTAGAGGCGATGTTTGTGTTTCACTTCAGATATCAAAGGTTCAAGGCAGTTCTGAGATCCCCCACCGCCACCTGTGCTCTGACGTAGGCCATTTATATCATTATCTCCCCTCGCGAATGTTTCGCAACCAACCGTCTACACTCTTCGGATCGTAAAATCCCCTCTGCTTCTTTCAGTATAGTGCACACACACACCTACAACGTGGATATGTCATTTTGTTGTAATTCTGGTGAACACTTGTTAAACCAATGTACTGACGCTTTTCTATAACAACAATAACCAACTTTATTTCAGCTGATTGCCATTTGTACATACAAAGTACTGAAACGCTAAGTTGACGACAACAGTCACAAACTTTATTTAAAGTAATGGTCATTTATGCCTGCACAATGCTGATCATGGTTAGAACTGTTTTTAGATGCTCAAAATGTTTTTATTACCGACATGTACTTGAAACAAATTAAATTGCATTGATATAAAAGAAGCAGATTTTATGTCATCATCATCATCATCATCATCATCACCACCACCACCACCACCACCACCAGCACCATCATCATCATCATCATCATCAATAAAACAAATTAATCCCATGTTCTCAACGCAATTTCGTATTGATTTTTTTTTAATTCTTTATATAATTTTTATAGACCTGTGTAGTTATCAAAACGATCCATCAGAAAAATGACCATGCAATTCTGAAGAGTGAAATACCCCTGATATTCATGTACGTGTAGCTACCAACGTAACGTTAGCTAGGACGGCAGGAACAGTCAGAGAACAGTCCTGCTTAGGGTGCTCGCAGGCAGCAGCTATGTCTCGATCATGGAACTCCTGTCCACGGCTGTCTTTTGTCTGCATGGTGGTCGCTCCGCAATGGACATGTCGCGTGCACTGGCACGATACTTTCTGGCGTAAGTCACCGTTCAGCAAACACGGACCAACAAAATCGATCTGCAGCGCTATGGTGAAAACAGAAGGTGAATCGGACACGCAATGTTCAGAGGAAGAAGAAGAAACAGTCGGTATTTGATTTGTTGCCTCATCTGCCATCCAGGGGCACTACGAGTGCTGATTGGGAGTGATAGCACTTGTTAATGCAATTGACTGAAAGGCACCCAGACAACCTCAGTGCTACTGTCATCAGTTGCCGGCAAAAAGTGTACTTGTGTTTAGGTCTTTACCCCTTTCGCAAAAAACATGAACACAAACCTGTGTATTTACACCAATGCATTTTACCTTTTAAACGTCAAGCATATAATGGAGTATTTTCGCATTCTGGGACAAGAAAAATCAGAGTGAAGTTGGTTGTCCTGAAAGGCGAGGACCTATCGTCAGCTAGCTGTCACGCGTTCACATGCTACAGCATGGCTCCTTCCCGTAATCATTTACCCATGCAAGCAGTGTGGCTACCAATCATCTATAGCAATATAATGAAGTACAGACGTCCGTGTACAATATTGTGTACCTCGGACACAAAAATGATGGTAATGTTCAGAAGAAGAAGAAAACATCGGCATTTGATTTGTTGCCTCACCTGCCAACCACGGACACTATGAGTGCTGACTGAGAGTGATAGGACTTTCTGAGAACTTAAAAGTGCCAATGGTTCCATCTTTAAGTTTAAAACCGGTCCGAACGTGGCGCTCCTACTGCTGGGAATGCTGCCTTCCTAATTTCTGCCATCTCGATTCATTTAACTTCTTTTCTTCTTCTTTTTCCATTCATCTTCGAAGACAGAAAATGCCTGTTTCGCCGGGATATGACCTTTGTGTTTGACCGTGCTTAAATACCAACTAGTAAGGGTATATATTTGTACCATTTTACCCTTCTTCTTTCTTGCTTCTCCATCATCCACGGTATTTCAACCCCTCACCCCTGCCGCCAACCCAACCTCCCCTGACTCTTCTTCTCCGCAAATGCACTTTTTGTCGCACATTTCAGTCTAATTGCCATAATTGTAGCGCCTCCGCCTTCTTCAAGACTGCCCTCCCCACCTCCACCCCCACTCCCGTCCCCCGGGCTCCCCACTGACCACCTCCAACGCCCTCCTCTACGCTTTCCCGC
>JABMCL010001228.1:510000-512500 GCA_018857735.1 Alviniconcha marisindica
GTGGGGTGGGGGCTAGAGGGGGAGGGGGGTGGGAGAGGGAGCGTGGATCGGTTTGGGCCCGGTGATAAGTGGCTAGGCTGATGAGGTGACAAACCCAAGATCCATTCCGCTTCGGCTCACCTTTCTCTTTGAAAGTTGTGTTCTATGCACACCGTTTTGTACACATACCTAAATATCCATAGAGAGCAATGTTATTATGTACTACCTGCAATACCACTGTAGATGCAATACATTTTCTCGATAACTGCATAATTATTGACAAATAAGATCACAAGTCGTAAACGACAGCAGTGCCAAATCAACATGCACAAATACAACAAACGAATAAAACAAAAACTGAAACAAAGATGATTGCTATAGCGTTCTAAAACAAGAGTCAAACACATAAACGATCAAAAGGAACGCTGATTTAATATTACAATGCAAAAAGAATACAGGCAAAATAAAAAGGGAATATTATAATTTTGCTCCATATTAATATTTGTGTCTCATAACCTCACGGGTTTCATGACAAATAAAATGTTCTTGTTCTTGTTTGTTTGACCTCACATTTCAGTAGAGTTTGACGTCAGCAACAACAACAAATCATCATTTCAGAAAGTTCAAGCTTCCGGCGCGTTGTAAAAAGTTGACATTACTGTTCGAGCTTTTGCTTGAAAACCAACGAAACTGAGAGAGCACAGACCTACGAAAACAACCATGGCTGTCATCACACATTATTCAAAACCCAGCCTGTGGGAAGAGATTCGCCTTGAATTTGAGAAAAAGCGACGCGCCATGGACGAAGACCAGACATCAGTTTCAACAGACTACTCAGACTTCGATCCCTCAAAGCACGCCCCTTCGTTCTACGGGAAAATGTACGCGCACATACCCGGCGACTACAGCCTCCAAACGGACGTCAACCCGGCTATGGTACACCCTGCTTGCGCGGGCTACTGGCTTGAGGACGACATTTACCGCCACAGAGAGCCACCCACCAAAGAGCCTCCCGACCCGAAGACCTGCTCGAATCGAGAGTACCTGGACTACTACGTCTGGCCCTACGTTTTACCTGCCCTGGAGACCACGCTGATCCAGGCGAAGAAGGAAGGCTGCTTCGGGCTGAAGAAGGTCCCCTTCAACTCCATCGACTTCATGACGGAGTACCTCTACAACAAGAACCCTCGCCGCACCGACAACGACTTCGTTCCTCTTCTGGACATCCCCTTCGTCAAGGAGTGGCTGGCTGTCCACCCCAGACCTCCGCAGCCCATCTCGTTGACGTGGACAGAGGACGAGACGGCCATCAAGATCCAGTGCGTGTGGAGGGGCCACCTGGTGCGCCGTGAGCCCGAAGTGCGGGAGCTGAGGCGCTGGCAGAAGGAGTGGAGAATCATCAATCGTGAAGGGCAGATCTATTCCGAGGTGTGTAACATGACGTGTCGGGGTGGGTGGTAGGGTGGGGTGGGGTGGGTGAGGTGGGGGTGGGGTAGGGTTTTTTGGGGGGTGAGTGTGTAATACGACGTGTGGGAGTGGGTGGTGGGGAGGGGTGTGGTGGGGTGAGGGTTTGGGGGGCAGTGAGGTGTTCATACCACGTGTGGGAGTGGGTGGTGGGGTGGGTGGGGTGAGGTGGGGGTGGGGTAGGGTTTTGGGAGGTGTGGTGTGTATACGTGTGGGAGTGGGTGGTGGGGAGGGGTGGGGAGGGGTGGGGTGGGGTGAGGTGGGGGTGGGGTAGGGTTTGGGGGGCAGTGAGGTGTGCAATACCACGTGTGGGAGTGGGTGTGGGGTGGGGTGGGGTGGGTGAGGTGGGGGTGGGGTAGGGTATTTGTTTTTTTGCGTGTGTAACACGACGTGAGTGGGGGTGGGGTGGGGCTGAAGTGTGCAATACGACGTGTTGGAGTGGGTGGTGGGGTAGGGTAGGTTTTTTTGATGGATGAGGTTTGTAATACGAAGTGGGTGGGGGTAGGGTGGGGGTGAGGTGTGTAATACGACGTGGGTGGGGGTAGGGTGGGGGTGAGGTGTGTAATACGACGTGGGTGGGGGTAGGGTGGGGGTGAGGTGTGTAATACGACGTGTGGGAGTGGATGGTGGGGTGGTGAGGGGTGAGGGGGGGAGAGGTTGGGTAAGGGAGGGGTGCACTGGAGCGAGGGTGGTGGTGTAGGTGAATCATGTATTCTGTTCTGCCCAACTCCTGTGTGTGTGTGTGTGTGTGTGTGTGTGTGTGTGTGTGTGTGTGTGTGTGTGTGTGTGTGTGTGTGTGTGTGTGTGTGTGTGTGTGTGTGTGTGTCGCGTGTGTGTGTGTGTGTGTGTGTGTGTGTGTGTGTGTGTGTGTGTGTGTGTGTCTGTCTGTCTGTCTGTCTGTCTGTCTGTCTGTCTGCCTGTCTGTCTGTCTGTCTGTCTGTCTGTCTGTCTGTCTGTCTGTCTGTCTGTCTGTCTGTCTGTGTTTAATGCAGTATAAACGTTGTAGGCTTGTTGTGCACATTAATAAGATCAAAAGACAACAACAACAAAAGAGGCA
>JABMCL010001228.1:515000-525000 GCA_018857735.1 Alviniconcha marisindica
ATAGAATATATATGTGTTATACACAGCACACCACGTGTCACTCGCTCGGTGTATGCATGCCGATGTCAACATGGCTTTGTGCTTTGTCATAACCGTTCTGCGAAGGTAGACAACTGCACGGAGCATTTCATTTTTTTTACCTGTAATTTCGTTGCTTTTAGGAATATTTCAATGAAGCCAATAGCAATGAAATAATGCACTTAGAATAAAAACGTACACAAAAGAGAGAGTTAAAAAGATGTTGATTTCTTCAGTTACCCGCCTTTTCCGTGCCGTCTTGCGTAGAAAACTACACATATACTTTACACAGTGCGGATCGAAGATGCTTTTCTTTGTAGGTCGTGGGTCGCACTCATAGTTCAGGAGCTGTGTGAGAGTCGAGGTGGCCGTCCTGGGCTGTCCGTCCTAACGAGCCTTCTGGCTTCCGTGGACGTAAAGCTATATTGAACCATGCTAACGCATTGGTCTCAGCTTGTCCCTAATATGTCAGTTAACCGACATCCCGGCCAGGACATTAAGCAACACAACTGAACCGAAACGAACCGTGGGTCCCTCAGCCCAGGCCGATGTGTGAACGTCGAGGTGGCCGTCCTGGGCTCCCCGTCCCTAACAGTCCTACAATCTCTGTGGAAGTATATCAACATTGAACTCGTGGGTCGAAGCCGAGCGAGCCGGTCAAGTTCTTCTGGTCTGGCTCATTGGCAAGCACTGAGAAAGAGTCTAGGTTCGATTCCGCGTCGGCGCGATCTCCTCAGTCTCTTCAAAAGTTGCGATTTTTGGACACTGTCTTGTGACTTTGCCCTTCGCAGTTAAAAAGAATATTAAACTGGCTCCCATCGCTGACCATTTTCATGCTCATCCATTCTGGTGTTGACAGTGACACGACAGTGTCCATCTCATTCCCTCTACCTCCTTGGATCTCGGTCCCCGCCAATACTTCTTAGGATTTTTTTCTTCTTTTTTCGGTTTTATATCAAGTCTTTCTACATAAGTGATTTTACACTGATCTTCCCATGATCAGAATAACAACATATGTCAGCGAGTTATACCGAAACAATAACAGACGCCGATCTCAATAAAGAAAAACAAACATTTTTATTAGTTTTTAAAAAAATATAAAAGAGTTCATTTCCGGTCGTAAAAACAAACATACATTTGTAGCAGTATCCATGCATGCACATAGTTAATTTCTATATCTCATGTCAGGATCACACGCACGCGCATATAGACCATTCCCATGAGGGGAAATTTGAGAGTGCTCTGCCCCTGCGTAAGGCGGAAGTTTGTTGACTGGGACGTGGCGGCAGCTATGCTGTAGTCTGCTATCCACCGCCTACTGGGTGTCGCCTGAGCGAAGATAGTTTCGATCAACCGCAATACTAAAAAAATAACTACCATGGGGAAGGATACTGTGTGTGCTGTTTGCAGTACACAGGAAAGGAGGTGGAGGGACGTGAATTAAAGTTACACAGATTAACTGCCGACAAGAAACTACGGAAAGTTAGGTGGTCGCCGCTCAGTGAAACTGGTAAAAAAAGTGACAGCATGTTTGCCACTATAAATATAATCCGCACAGCTTTGTTTTGTTTTATACTATTTTATTTACTTTATTGCGGACAGAATTCTTTCAGTATCCTGATGCTTTTAAAAACTGGCGGGTGGGGGTGTATATTTAAAGAGGATTCACAACAAAATCACCAAGCCTATGTGCTATCATTACTGTTTCTACGCTACAATGAGACATGCGGCCTAATCCTAGCCCTAACCGTATCAGCAGTGTGCTTCTAATTTATTTTGTAATCTTTAATTTTTCATTCCTGACCAAATTCTCCTTTTGGCGCATGTATGCCAACTGTGTTTGCCGAGTGTGTTTTTGCATTTATATGGCAGATTGTAAATATAAGGTTTGAGTGAGACAGTGGTGTTGATGACATTTGCTTTCCACTGACAAGTACCACATTTAATTATTTTTTTCTGTCTAAAAAGCCTGGAGTATTTCAGAATATAGCTTTTCATATTACACCCACTGCTACTTACTAACATAGTATAAACTGTAAGGAATGTGGCCTGAGATTTACCTTTTGGCTTCTCACTTCATTTTTTGTTTTGTTTTTCAGTCAAATTATCAAAATTTCTTTAAATTGAAAGAGGTCTGAATCACAACAGTGTACATTACAGCAATACAATTTATATCTATACATATACTGCTTTGTAAGAATCAAGAATATTCATCTGTCCTCTGTAAACACAGGAAATTCAAATTATGGCCACAAGCAAAATAAACAAGCATAAATTATAACAAATAGTGTAGGCCTAGTGCATTAACTATTGATTACACACACACACACACACACACACACACACACACACACACACACACACACACACACATTAGTATTACTGTACTTGTGTGTGTACATATATATATCACATACATACACTCTGCTAAAATATGCAAGTCAGTTTAGATACAGATTATATGTACAAATAAACGCAGAGATTAAGAGTACAATAATTAAAACAACACACATAATCGCACTCACACACACACAAGCTGCATGCATGCATTGTGCTTTTAAAAAAATGCAATTCACAAAATGCAGTCCTCACACAGTGATTGATGTAGTTTTGTGGTTTTACATTTTATTAATGATATTTACTTTTCAGTTTCATTCATATGTGTGTGCTTCTGTGTTTTGAGAGGAAAATAACACTAACTGACAAGTAACTGTGAGTAAATCATTAAATGTCTACTTGATTTTTATTACCATTTATGAAAAGTTTTGTTAAATAAGCAAATAAAGAGATTGACTTGAACTGATTCTGCTTCCTCTTTTAAAACTGTCCTCATAAAACACCAGCTCAAAAACTAATTTTTAAACCTCTTGCTCAATCTCTTCATTTTCTTTATCACTTAACAGTGTGTGTGTGTGGTGTGCATGTGCGTGTGGCTAATTTTACAAATGAACATATGATTTTAAATGTAGTCTTAGTTATTAAATTATACTTGCGATGTGAATTGATTTGATCAAATTGTATCATTAGTTAGGGTGGGGCAGCAAGGTCTTCAGTGCTGCATTTATGTGTAATACTTGGTTGTTGCTACAACTATTATGAGTTGTGTCTGTTTCTGTGTGTGTTTAGTGCGAGTACAGCAGCTGTTTACCTGTGTGTTTAGTGTGAATATGCCTGTTGACCTGTGTCTTTTCTTTTGTTTATTCTCTCTCTCTCTCTCTCTCTCTCTCTCTCTCTCTCTCTCTCTCTCTCTCTCTCTCTCTCTCTCTCTCTCTCTCTACAGTATTTAGTTTCCTAATGTTTGATACACCTGGCATTTTATGTGTTTATGTATAACTGTGTGCACACGCCCAGGCGTGTGCGTGCATTTATGTTTTAAATATATGGATATATTTTCCTTGGATGGTGAGGTACATTTCTTGTCTTGATTGTATACCAGCTCTGTGCTAAGTATACAAAATATTAATTTAAATGTTTTAATCCTTTTATCTTTCCAATTTTTGTTCATAGTATTAGCGGTAGTAGCGGTAGTATATTGTTATCATCGCAGTGCTATTAGAATATTCATTGCCACATCATTGCCATGTATGTGTGTGTATGTGGAGGAGGGGTGTGCGCGCGCAGCGTGTGTGTGTGTGTAATATGTGCATACATGTCTGTGTATATACATGAATGTGTGTATATGTATATATTCCTTCTATATCTTTTACTTATTAATTTGTTTATATTTTTGTTGTAGTTGTTGTGTGTGTGTTTGTTTGTTGTTGTTGTTTTTGTTTTTGTTTTGTTTGTTTTTTGTTTATTTTTATGTACTATACTTTAGTATCCATTTCTTTTTCCTTGTTGATATTGTCGTTTTTCTTAAGCTTAATTTTATCCCTCCCCTTCCCCTGCTCCCTCTGTAAATTAACCAGTTTTTTTTAAAGTTTTTTTTATAGTTTTGTGTGTGTGTGTGTGTGTGTGTGTGTGTGTGTGTGTTGTGTGTGTGTGTGTGTGTTTAACTGTGTTTTAGACTTTTTTGCTCCAGTTGTTTTTCATTGCTATTTTTTTCATTTCCATTGCAATTGCTGTCTGGTTTTATATGTGTTGTTGTTATTATTATTATTATTTTATTAATTGTTGTTTTTATTTTTACGGATGCTGTATTTGTCTATACCCTTCTGTAATAATATTTAACTGAATGTCTTGGTTATTAGTAGTACTGTAGCAATGGCAGATTGTGAGTCGGCCTTTGTGCTAATATCTTCACCGTTGAGAAATAAAGTTCAATCAATCAATCAATCTCTCTCTCTCTCTCTCTCTCTCTCTCTCTCTCTCTCTCTCTCTCTCTCTCTCTCTCTCTCTCTCTCTCTCTCTTATTTTTATATATTTCACTTTCATCAGTATTTTTATTTACATTTACTTCTACGTTTTCTTAGTTGGTTTCCTTATATATATATAAACATTATTTACTCTTATTTTCTTCTTCTTCTTCTTCTTCTTCTTCTTCTCTTCTTCTTCTTCTTCCTCTCTCTCTCTCTAAATGATGCCTGTAATTTTATATTTACTCATCAGTAGCTTAGTAAGGACTAGTTGTTAGCTTTTTGACTGAACCCAAACTGCAATCCTTGTAAAATAAAATTTTCAAGTTCGAGTTCTCTCTTCAGTCTTTCTTTTGAAGCCCGTCTAATGAAATTGCTCCTCATTGTGGGAAAATAAAGTATGATGGATTACAACGGACAAGTTCTGCCTTTGTGCCCCTGACCAGCTGTCCATTTTTTCTTCGCTCATACTTTTAAATCTAAAAATTAATGATCGTCGAGTGAAATGACCGTGCACTCGCCTCTGTTGAACGGCAGCCAGCCGTCCCACTGGCAAGGGGCGATACTCGTACCAAACTCACGCCTCGCTCGTCATACCGACTAAATGTCGTGGACTGGCACAACGGTACTCAAAAGACATTGTAGAGAAACTCTCGCATACTTTCTGACACACTTAATTTAGCTATCATTATGTACTTCTTCGGAGACAGCTCTGCGTTTCAGCAACCAGGTGGGCATAATCTAAACTACCAATACGGACAAAGACAGTATTATGTTGTAATACGCCACCTCCCCCTCCAGTCCTCCGCCACCCTCCCCCAACAAAAATACACTTCACGATTGTCTTCTCGGATTTCTGTATGCAAAATTGGCCGTTAAGAGATTCTTTCCTTCCAACGCGATAATAAGAATAAGAAATGCATACTATACGTTCGTGTCAATTTGCCTCAGTGCCAGTGGTGAGAAAAAGACTGAAAATGTGACATTTTCTTCTATTTCGTGCTGCAGCTGGTGATTATACAGCTCCTGCAGCTGGTGATTATACAGTTCCTGCAGCTGGTGATTATACAGTTCCTGCAGCTCAGAGGAAAAGGAAATCTGTGAGGTTCAGTTTAGGAGGGGGTGGTACTTTAAACCCAGTCATACTTTTCATCTTTCAGCACTTCAGCCAGTCTTTTGTTGAAGGGGCGGTACTTTAAACCCAGTCATACTTTTCATCTTTCAGCACTTCAGCCAGTCTTTTGTTGAAGGGGCGGTACTTTAAACCCAGTCATACTTTTTCATCTTTCAGCACTTCAGCCAGTCTTTTGTTGAAGGGGCGGTACTTTAAACCCAGTCATACTTTTCATCTTTCAGCACTTCAGCCAGTCTTTTGTTGAAGGGGCGGTACTTTAAACCCAGTCATACTTTTCATCTTTCAGCACTTCAGCCAGTCTTTTGTTGAAGGGGCGGTACTTTAAACCCAGTCATACTTTTCATCTTTCAGCACTTCAGCCAGTCTTTTGTTGAAGGGGCGGTACTTTAAACCCAGTCATACTTTTCATCTTTCAGCACTTCAGCCAGTCTTTTGTTGAAGGGGCGGTAAAACTCGTTCAGAATTTCTCTGGTTTCGTTCAGCATGGGACCGAGCTGTCGAGACCTTTGTCCTCGATTGACAACTGGTCTCTCCACCATTGCTCCAATGATCTTTTCGTCCAGATGATCTGAAACAGGACAATGGTGTATTATCAACGTCAAAATATTTTTTCTTTATTTTAAAACAAAATGTCAAAAGGGAAACAAATGAAAACCCACCGAAAACTAAAACTCTCTCTCTCTCTCTCTCTCTCTCTCTCTCTCTCTCTCTCTCTCTCTCTCTCTCTCTCTCTCTCTCTCTCTCTCTCTCAGGTATTGGATTGGGTGTAATAACACTTGCTACCCATGTGGACGGTCACTGTTAAAAACGTGATGGTAAATAAATCATCACTGACATAAAAACAACATTAGGTATTTTTACTATTAGCAAATCAATAGCAATGCTATATTAAACAATACATGTGGTGCTTTATCTAGAATGCCATTTACACGCAGCTGCAGAGAAGCTGTCCAGGTGATGACGTGGGGTTTCATGTCCTCGGATGTCGGGTTGACATATTAGGGACAGACTGTAATACAAGCTGTCCATTTCCGACCTTTGCACTAGGTTACGGAGAAACAAAGGGGAAGAACTCTGAATGAAGATATTATCACAGGCTTCCACTCTAAATGGAACTCGTAACAAGCTTAACCCTTTCACTGCCATGCTCGCCTCGCCGTCACTTAGAAAACGACCAATAAAGGTGCTAAACTTGAAACCTTTTCCTCCTTTGCATGAGCACGTGAAAGGACTTCGATCAAAATGCACAGGATTGAAAGTTGATTTGTTACAGGACCATCAAATATGCTATTTGCAGGCGTGTACAGGCGCACTTTCCAGCCCGAAAATTTTACAGGCTGGGGCAGTGAAGGGTTAATTATAAAAACTGCACATTTCTCTTGAAAGGCGAAGAAGATTTGATGCTAAGTATTAGATATTTTGTAGAACATCTTTGGCTGCATTTTGACTTTGCCCATTTGTACACACACACACACACACACACACACACACACACACACACACACACACACCTACTAAGATGGGTTGCGTTGATCATGATATTATTTACAGGCGTAACCCTGCCGATGAGTACAAATACGTCGTCGTCACGTCGCCACCACGTCATAGTTCAGGAGCTGTATGAGAGTCGAGGTGGCCGTCCTGGGCTGTCCGTCCTAACGAGCCTTCTGGTTTCCGTGGACGTAAAGAATTATTGCACCGTGCTTCGGCATTGGTCACAACTTGTCCCTAACATGTCAACTGACATCTGAGGACATTAAGCATCACTTCACTCACCACCACCTCGCCACCACGTTCTGAGCTATAGCTATGTTCCTCTGCAGCACAGTCTCACACTCAGTGCCTATCGGTAGTAGCACGATGTGCTAGAACTATACTCCTTTGCAAAGCAATCTCACACGTAAGTAAACATGATGCTTAACGACCGCAGAAACCACAAGACTTATTAGGGACGGGACAAGTCTCACATTGGTAGTTATACGATGCGCTAGAACTTGCTGAAAACTGTTCCAGATAACGAATGGGGGACTGAACGTAGAATACATATGACACTTCATAATGATAGCAATGTATAGTGCTTATTAAGCGAAATCCTCTAATAGAAAAACAGTTTGACGCGCTGTACAGAAAGCAAGCTTCACACCTAAGCTGAGACACCGAGAGCGGAAAACGACAAGTCACTGCAAACTACAGGGTGCCAAATAGCGCACGCACGCACGCACACACACACACACACACACACACACACACACACACACACACACACACACACACACACACATATATATATACACACACACACACATACACACACACACACACACACACGTTCCGTGTAGGCTTACACTGTATACCTACCTACACCGAGAAAAGCACACAGTCTTGTTAGTTCCCTTGTCCTGTTGGCTGCCAGATCTTCCAGTCGGAGTACATGCAGCTGCTCACGTGGAAATCGTCGTAGCCAATCCTCAATGTACACGTGGTACAGTCCAACGTGTACTCTCAGTGTCTGCATAGGAACACGGCAATAACGCGCATGTCAATCATATCTATAAAATTACATAAAAAAGGAGATTGTGTATGGCACGCACACACACACACACACACACACACACACACACACACACACACACACACACACCACACACACACACACACACACAACACACACACACACACACACACACACACACACACACACACACACACACACACCCCCACACACACACACACACACACACACACACACACACACACACACCACACACACACACACACACACCACACACACACACACACACACACACACACACACACACCACACACACACACACACACACGTCTCCACTTTGTCATCTCTCTGTAAGCTCGGTTGTCAGAAAGCGTGTACTTACTGTTTCGTTCAAAGCATGGTAAACACACCGCTTGACGGTGTTCTGTTTGAAACAGTCGCTTGCCTGTCGGGTACCCTTCATCGCCAGATCGTGAAAGGCTTCTTTTGAAGCGTTTTGGTTGAAAAACATGTATTCTGAATACAGCCTGCACACATAGCGTTCTTATCAATCAAACAATGAATGAATGAATGAACAGCAATGAGGGCAAGTACTCACTACACTCGCATTCAGTAGAGCAATATACCGCACTGAGTCGAAACACATTCCGCCTCTACTGTCACCTCACTCAGGTCGTCAACCCTGACGTGAACAGGGAGACTAAAGTTTTGTCAGAGACTGTGAATTAGACATAACAAAATAATTAGTTTGACCTCCCTCCCTTCTATTTCTCCGACTACCAATGAATAAGGCAGCCTACATCTAAAGGATGGTCCAACTGGGATTCAGCAGCAGCAGCAGCAGCAGCAACAACAACAATAATAATAATAATATCAACAGCAACAACAACAACAACAATTACAACAACAACAACAATTACAACAACAACAGCAGCAACAACAACAACAACAACAACAACAACAATAATAATAATAATATGAACAGCAACAACAATTACAACAACAACAGCAACAACAACAGCAGCAGTAGCAAGAGCAGCGATGGTAACAACACCAGCAGTAGCAGCAGCACCATTGACAGCAACAGCAGCAACAGCAGCAGTCAGTGTAAATGATGATAACAATAACAGCTTGAACTATGCCTGCCTGTCAGCTGGGTTTCGGACGATGACGACGATTCTGGCGTCAGGGTTGAGATAACGCACAATGTCGGCAGTGATGACGCGGGTCTCTGAGCGGTCGGCGCTACCTGGTAGCTGGTGCCAGTGAGTGTTGTCCCACATGGCAGAGGGACTGCGGTCTCCTGGGGCCAGACATGAATACCACATGGGTGTAAAAGTATTTTGACTTGAACTGACTTGACTTGACTTGACTTCTCCGTCTTCTTCTGTCAAGAATGCTGTAATATATCCCCCTTATTTCATTTTCGACACGTCAGTCTAGGCAGCATGATCACCAATCCCCCTTATTTAATTTTTGACGCGTCAGTCTACGTAGACTGATCACCAATGATGATGATGATCATCAGATGATGATGACGACGACGACGACGACGATGGCGGCGGCGGCGGCGACGACGACGACGACGATGATGATGATGATGACAATAGGCACAGGCCTATAGCCATCACTCAAACGAAACAAAACGGCACACCGACATCTAGACAGATGCTAGATAGCACTCACCAATGATCACATTCAACATGTCTCTACCGCTTGTCCACCGACGAAGCAGGGCCTGTCCGAAGCTTTCCTCGTTGCGGTGCAATTCTGTGTGGGCGACAGAGAAAAAGATAGCAGAGTTAAAAATGGTTCCGATGCGTTCCAAAAAGCAAAAAGAGTTCAAAATGGGTCCGCAAAATTCAAAATTGGCAGTGTTCAAAATGGGTCCGCAAAATTCAAAATTGGCCGAGAGTTCAAAATGGGTCAACAGAATTCAAACAGGCAAATGGTCAAGAGAATTACAAAAAGGCAGAAACTCTGTTCGATCAGAGACACTTTTAACACAAAAATATGTCTGGTTCAGTTTCGCTTCAA
>JABMCL010001228.1:532500-540000 GCA_018857735.1 Alviniconcha marisindica
TGTTTCAGTAGGAAGTGATGGACAAAGTCACAAGACAGTGTCCACAAACCACAACCTTTTTGAAGAGAAAGGAGAGCCGAAGCGGTATCGAACCGAGGTCCTTCCGCATACCAGCCTAACGCCTTACCGCTAGGCCAAACCGGCAACACTACCTACCCAGAGCTAACGCAATGACGAATAGCAATCATATGAGAGCGCTTCTATACGCCACACGTCCGCAGCGCTGACCTAAATAAATGGTTATTTCTGGATTGTAACGTCCTGTCAGTTGCACACCGGATAAAGCGTGCACAGGACACACTTGTCGCTGCTCTGAGTCAATACGTAAGCATTCAAAACACTTCTGGCGTTTCAAACTAACCTGAAGACACAGCTTTGTTTTAAACCTACTACAACACCAAAAATCGTTCAACAAACCTTGAACGTTATATATAATAAATATAGGCCAGGGGCTGGCTCCACGAGACATCACCTTAGCTGTAAGCGGTCACACAGCTCGAATATCACGGTAGACTATATACAGGACACGACTTTGTACGATAATAATTAATATACACGACACGATTTTGTACGAGAATAATTAATATACACGACAGGTCTTTGTACGATAATAATTAATATACACGACAGGTCTTTGTACGATAATAATTAATATACACGACACGACTTTGTACGAGAATAATTAATATACACGATATGACCTTGTACCGCGAGGAAAGTAGACTACAGGGTTTTCAAACGAATGACAGGGTTGATCGGCCTCTCCCGGGTGTTGGTCTATATCATAATTGCCACATGACTGTTTCCTCTCTCTCTCTCTCTCTCTCTCTCTCTCTCTCTCTCTCTCTCTCTCTCTCTCTCTCTCTCTCTCTCTCTCTCTCTCTCTCTCTTCTCTCTCTCTCTTTCTCTCTCTCTCTCTCTCTCTCTCTCTCTCTCTCTCTCTCTCTCTCTCTCTCTCTCTCTCTCTCTCTCTCTCTCTCTTTCTTACTGTCTCTCTCCTCTCTCTCTCTCTCTCTCTCTCTCTCTCTCTTCTCTCTCTTCTCTCTCTCTCTCTCCTCTTCTCTCTCTCTCTCTCTCCTCTCTCTTCTCTCTCTCTCTCTCTCTCTCTCTTCTCTCCTCTCTCTCTCCCTCTCTCGCGCTTCAGTTTAGCCTGATCACAAAAGTCATGATTCGAATTGTTCTGAAGTGTAAAAGCACCACAGACAACAAAATGTTAGCTAAAGCTGAAGTAGGTTGCAGGGAGAAAACTGATATGCTATCTCTGTCCTCGGTTTGCCAATGTGACCCCCCTGCCCCCCCACCCCCCACCCCCCACTGCCCTCCCACAAAGTTTCCCCTAGCAGTCTACACGAAGCTGCATAAAAATAAAAATAAATCTCCGCTATCTTTCTCTCTCTTTATGCACACTCCAGCCTTTGTGTGTGTGTGGGTGGGGGGGGGGTGCGTGCGTGCGTGCGTGCGTGCGTGTGTGTGTGTGTGTGTGTGTGTGTGTGTGTGTGTGTGTGTGTGTGTGTGTGTGTGTGTGTGTGTGTTACTATGTGCGTGATTACGATTGAGTCATGCCACGCGCTTGCATGAGTCAAGTCACGATTCAGTTCGTCAAGTCTCGACTTAGTTCGTAACTGAAGATGGTCACACCTCACTGGAAGGTGGGGGTGGGGCGGGGCGAGGCAGGGATGGGTGGTGGTGGAGGGGTGTGTGCAGTAGTGTCTTTCTATCAGGTTCCTGTGAATATTTTAAACATTTAATTACTGCCATTCTTGCTAGTACCAGATACCTGCAAACAAGGCTCCCATTTTCGGAAATGGGAAGGTGATTTTTTTTCTCCCCCGTCTCTCCAGACCAGTATATACGCTTGGGTGTGTTTCTGCGGGTTTCCTGTACATAACTCAGATGAAAAAAATCTAGTGCATGGATACATAGTTATACAAGCGTATGGTTCTCGTTGTTGTTGTTGTTGTTAGTGTTGTGTGTGTGTGTGTGTGTGTGTGTGTGTGTGTGTGTGTGTGTGTTATTATGTGCGTGTTTACGATTGAGTTGTTGTTAGTGTGCGTGCGTGCGTGCGTGCGTGCGTGCGTGCGTGCGCGTGCGTGCGGCGCGCGCCGCGCTGTGTGTGTGTGTATTTTTGGGGGGAGTTGCGACTGAAAACAAGTGCATATACTCCTTTCCATTTTTTATATATTTTATTTCCTCAAGCCTGATGTCGTATTGGTATAAGTTGCTGGCATACGTGTTTATCTTGATAATCGTAAGATCAGTCTAATATCACTTATGTGAATTAAGAGACTTTAAATAAAAAGGAAGAAGAAAAAGGGGGAAGGAGCGGATTTTCAAGTGCAATGGTCTGTGCTTAAAACTGTCGCAGTAGTTGTAAAGGCCGGTGTTGTTCTGTAGTTAGTAGTATTAGTAGTAGCAGCAGCAGCAGCAGCAGTAGTAGTGGTAAAGAGCTTATGTAGAGTGCACTTCCGGTGGCAAGGACGACACTGAATGCCCCAGGCGCTTTACTCGAAAGAAAAGACGAAAACTGGACATGGAAGCTCATAGGGACCTATCCCTACACCACGCTAGCACAGAAATAGAATTCTTACACACGTAATTCAAAGTAAATGACCAATGGGACTATTGATCATGTGATAAGACAAAGAAAGAATTAACAACTATTTTCTAACAAGAAGATTTTGTAAAGATAAATGAACATGTTCATCAGACTTTTGTATGATAAGTTAGTTTTTAGATCTGAATATCCCGTCAACTGCACATGGTCACGTCTGGACAACACTGTCACATACTGACAGTTGTTGTTGTTGTTGTTGTTGTTCACTTTTATATAGCCCTATTCTCCGCTCTCGAACAGACTCACTGCGCTCGCATGTGATTCTGCATGAATGACTAGCTTTTTGTAGCGCGTTTTTGTTGTTGTTGTTTTTGTTGTTGTTGTTTTTTGTTTTGTTGTTGTTGTTTTTGTTGTTTTAACAATGTACTCCCTACTAGGTAGAAACGCGAGTCACTAATACAATAAGTTTTTAAAAACACAACAAAAATGGCAGCACAGTTCTACACACAATACGATCAGACAAGACAAGCAGCGGGAAAATTATATACGTGGTCTCACACATCTGAACTCTGTCAAGGTGTGATAGCAATGTTGCGAGGACCACACGTTTCTGGTTGATGTAGGTGTGCGTGTGGAGGTGGGGGCGCGAGGGGGGAGAGGGAGGGGGCCGTGGAGGGGGTCTATGTGTCTGTGTGTGCGTGCGTAGGCCTATGTACGAATGCAAATGAGAGTGTATAAGAGAGATTGATTGATTGAACTTTATTTCTCAACGGTGAAGATATTAGCACAAAGGCCGACTCACATATCTGCTGTTGCTACAGTACTACTAATAACCAAGACATTCACAGTTAAATATTATTACAGAAGGCTATAGACAAATACAGCATCAGTAAAAATAAAAACAACAATTAATAAAATAATAATAACAACAACACATATAAAACCAAACAGCGATTGCAACGGAAATGAAAAAAATAGCATTGAGAAACGACTGGAGCAAAAAAGTCTAAAACACAGTTAAACACACACACACACACACACACACACACACACACACACACACACACACACACACACACACACACACACACACACACGCGACGCGGAATTTACAGAGAGAGCAGGGAAGGGAGGGATAAAATTAAGCTTAAGAAAAACGACAATATCAACAAGGAAAAAGAAATGGATACTAAATTAGTACATAAAATTAAACAAAAACAAAAACAAAAAACAAAACAAAAAACAACAACAACAACAAAAACATACACACACACAACAACGGCAACAAAAATAAAAACAAATTAATAAGTAAAAGATATAGAAGGAATATATACATATACACACATTCATGTATATACACAGACATGTATGCACATATTACACACACACACGCGCGCGCGCGCGCGCGCGCGCACACCCCTCCTCCACATACACACACATACATGGCAATGATGTGGCAATGAATATTCTAATAGCACTGCGATGATAACAATATACTACCGCTACTACCGCTAATACTGTGAACAGAAATTGGAAAGATAAAGGATTAAAACATTTAAATTAATATTTTGTATACTTAGCACAGAGCTGGTATACAATCAAGACAAGAAGGGTGGAGAGGGGAAGAGAGAGAGAGAGAGAGAGAGAGAGAGAGAGAGAGAGAGAGAGAGAGAGAGAGAGAGAACTCGAATTCGAAAACCTTATTTTACAAGGATTGTAGTTTAGGTTCAGTCAAAAACCTGTCTAACAACTAGTCCTTGCTAAGCTACTGATGAGTAGGTATAAAATTACAGGCATTATTTATATACATATAGGCATGAATGAGTGAGTGAAACGTTATACATGAGAATTTCCACACAAACAAAGCGTGTTCACAGCGCCAGATGAACACATGCCATACGTCATTCAGTTACGTATTATGAGCATACAACCAGCAAATAAAGCAGCAGAACATCTGATCAGTTCATATATGACTAGTATCGGAAAAGAAAACAGAAGCAGTGCATGCTTATCTTATAAAGAACAGTAAGGGAGAGGGAGGGGGGAAAGAGAGAGAGGGGGGGGGGAGGGAGGGAGGAAGAGAGAGAGAAGAGAGAGAGAAGATAATACTTTAATATTCAAATCTGCCCCTGAGAGAAAGGGAGGGAGGGGGGGAGGGAGGGAGGAAGAGAGAGAGAAGAGAGAGAGAAGATAATACTTTAATACTCAAATCTGCCCCTGAGAGAAAGAGAGGGAGAGGGAAAGACGGGGGTAGGGGACAGGGGATGGAAGAAGACTCAAGGGCGTGAAGAAGGGTTGCTGAAGGGGAGTCGAGATTATTATAAGGGATTACTAATGTGGTGTAACTATTTGTTTTTACTGTCCTGTCTAAAGACAAATTTGTCTCACGAGTCGACACAATAAAATTCCCTGTACTCTTTACTCAAGCAAGCACACGCGCTTTTTTCTCAACCGGGTAAAATTGCACATATATTAATTTAATAATAACAATAAACGATAATAATTCCTATAAAGCGCTATTCTCTAACTAGAGTTAAACTCACTGCGCTGTACAAACAACTTATGACAAAAAGCATATTAGCTTACATTTCAACAAACAGAACCTTAAATATTGTAGACTACTATTATCACCTAGCAAACAATAATTACACACACACACACACACACACACACACACACACACAACACACACACACCACACACACATGCCGCACACACACACACACACACACACACACACACACACACACACACACACACACACACACACACACACACACACACACACACACACACACACACACACACACTGACATGCGCGCATCAGTCCCCGCTCGTCCACTCAGATACAAATACTATTAACTGATCGATACTCTTAACAACACCAAACTGAGTCTTCTCTACCACCACCACCCATGCCCCCCCCCCCCCCCCCCCCACTCCTACCCCCCTCCTACCCCCACCCCCATGTCTGGATCTCTCATGCTCCCCTCTCCCCCCAGCCGACCCCCCACCCTCCACCTCCCGACTCTTTACTCACATTTGATCTGATGATCTCCGAGGAGCTGAAACCAAGTTCCGCCGGCCTGAACTGGACTGCAGCATCTTCGATTGGCCACCTGCCCGTGACGGAAGGTCCGTGCTGAGACTGAACGCTGGCCTGTGATTTCACGATGCCGCCGTCGCTGCTGTGGTTGTTTCCAGAGGGATCCAACCTTTGGAGCTGACTCCACTGTCCCTCGTTATCCAGGTATTTCAACACGAAGACGCTTGCAATTGTGAGCACAACGATGGCGAGAGAAACACACTGTCGGATCGAGGTATGCCGCGCCATTGCGCGCATCTTGCGAGAAATCAGGAGAGAGAAAAAATCAACCGAATGTCCTGCACTGGCGCTACTGTAGATGCAGCCTTTAAACGTGTGTTTTCAGTCAGTTTAAGGTAATACTTCAGGGCATGCAGGTAGAGTAGTTCGGTCGATTGGTGATTGATTGTTGTGGCTTAAAGTCTACGAAAACCACACACGGTCTGTTGAGAGGACGGGGCGGGGCGGGGGTTGGGGGGGGGGGGGGGGGGGATCGGGGGGTGTATGTCCAAGCGCTTCGAAGAGACCGTCAGCCACCGCCAGAACAGAAGATGTTACGGTGGTGGTGACCCCGCCAGTACTTGTGTACTCCGCAGCCTGACCTTTCAGCAGCTGTGTGGTTCAAAATGACAAAGACGTACTTGTCCGTAAAACCCGCTGTTGAAACCTGAAGCAAAAGACAATCCTCCCGCCCTCGTAAAGCGTTTAAACATGGACACAGGCACTGCTGACTCTCTCTCTCTCTCTCTCTCTCTCTCTCTCTCTCCTCTCTCTCTCTCTCTCTCTCTCTCTCTCTCTCTGTATAAAGCCATTCACTTCACCTTCGTGTGTATAGGCGCATCGTTCGTTCACTGTCGCTTTACGTCCACAGAGACCGTACGGACTGTTAGAAACGGGGAGCCCAGGACGGCCACCTCTTCTTTCGCACACTTCCTAAACTCTGATAATAGGGGCAGGGCGTCGTTACCTTCTTATGCAGACAGCGGCGTCCGCACGCCGGAGGTATCCGGTTTCGGTGTGAATTTCCGCGAAGCAGTGTCGAAGGTTGACTATGGTGACCTATTTGCGTCAAAAGCACATAACTAATCATGTGTACATATCATTGTATGTCCAAGTATTTGAAAACAATTCTCGCACACCATTATAATTATGTACTTTTGGCGAAACTAAGCCGTTGGAAGCAGCATGAAAGACGCATACTTACAGTTATGTGGACATAATTACAAATAATTACGTGCTTTTGTTTTAAAACAGTTTGATTAATGAAAGCATACCTGATACGTCACTGTAAGCATCACTATGCAGAACTTTAGTAATGACCACTCACACATGGTAATTGTGTTGTTTTGGTGCTACTAAACCATCGGAAGCAATGTCAAAAGAACATCCTTACAGTCATGATGTAGTAAATAATTATGTGGTGATAACAAACAAATATGTAGTGCTAGTTATAGTGAGGTTCTTTTGACGCTAGTAAAACCGAATCGAATGTCAAAAGACAATATTACAATGATGCGGTAATAATTACAATGATGCGGTAATAATGACATTATGTGGTAATAATTACAGTGCTGCAGTATATTTACAATGATGTGCTTTGAACGTTCGCAATTTACTCTAGGTGAGTCAAAAGGACATCGTTACAAAAAAAATTGTAATAAATACAATGAAGTAGTGATACTTACAACGATGTCAACTTATAGACAACGGTGTTTTCGATACTGCTGTTCACTAACATCAAAAGCACACCATTGTAAAATATTACTACATTATTAGTAGCCTAATAGTCATCCGCACATCTTTGTAATCATGGTATAACAGCACTGTAATGGCTTGGTTTCTGAATGCCGAGTAGTGGTCT
>JABMCL010001228.1:545000-550000 GCA_018857735.1 Alviniconcha marisindica
AAACTATACTGTATGCGCATAAATGAAACCACGAATACATTTGATATCAACCCCATGCTGGTATGCCCAAACAAGCACAGGAGAATTTGATGTAATAGAAGAGAGAGAGAGGCAATCATGATGCCGATGATAAAACCATCATCACCATCTAAATTACGAGACGACGACCATGATGATATGGCTAAATTCGTAGATCCTCTTTATAATTTCGCTAACAATATCATACCATACAAGTTATCAATTACAATAACCCCCAATGCCCCACACCACCCACCCCCTACCCTTCACAAAAACACTGCAAAAAATCATACCACACCATACCGTAGTACACCGTGTCATGTAAATCACATGTTCGCCTTTAAACCTTCCACCTACGAATCACTTCATGTCCTCGGCTTCAGTGTGCCATCAACATGTCACGGTTGAAATCCTCTTTCCAAAAAAACTGAAAGAAAGAAGAAAGCATATAGCTTGTAGCTACCACGCTTGAGGTAAGATGTAGGCTTCAGTGTGCCATCAACGTGTCACGGTTGAAATCCTCTTCTTCTTCTTTTCTTTTCTTCTTTTTTCAACAGAAAGAAAGAAGAAAGCATATAGCTTGTACCAGAAATACTTGACAATTTTGAAGGTATCTGCTATACAATATCTTCAGAATACTCTGAGCTTTTTTGTTGTTGTTGTTGTTGTTGTTGTTGTTGTTGTTGTTGTTGTTGTTTTGTTTTGTTTTTGTTTGTTTAATAGTAGCTTACGCAGCATTGACTCCTGTTCAGTTCTTGTTCAGAAGATACACCAGATTTATCTCATGGTTTGAAAAATAAGTGAGAGGCAAAGCATCTCGCGCAAGTGACTTGCTTCTCGAAAGACCTGAAGTGTTGAGGAGCTTGAGACACTACCTACGGGCACAAAGCCAAGGACATCACACCATCGATCGCCTGGAGGAGAGAGGCGTGGAAAGAGGAAGCGCTAGACGATGTTCCTTGAAAGGACGAGGGAGGGCCATCGTCAGTCAGACAAACATTGGAACCGTCTCAAAGGCGACATTGGGGAAACGTCTGAGAGACTGGGGAGCGATATGGGCTTTTCCGAGCGCATACATACCATCTTCAACTGAACTGAACTGATACAGAGTGCCAGGCGGAAAATGGCAGCACTCCCAGTCGTGGTGTCGCGACTATCAAACGTCAATTGTTAACAAACAGCGGGACGAGAAATGGAGTTAAAGAGTGCTGTGTGTCCATAGCTTTTGTATTCCACTCCTGTCGATGGGGTTCATGGTGCTTCTAAACAAGCAAACATGGCGCTTAACGGCCGCAGAAACCATAAGGCGTATTAGGGACGGAGAGAAGGGGGTGGGGGTGTGAGTGATGATGATGATGATGATGAAGTGACGCTTTATGTCCTCAGATGTCAGTTGACATATTAGGGACAAGTTGTGACCAATGCCGAAGCACGGTGCAGTAAATCTTTACGTTCACGGAAACCAGAAGGCTCGTTAGGACGGACAGTCCAGGACGTCCACCTCGACTCTCACACAGCTCCTGAACCATGGGGTGTGAGTGGGGTGGTATGGAGATTATATACCTATTGCTACACTGTCACCACCAGAATGACTCCTGCATTAAAATGGGCAGCGATGAGAGCCATTTTAATGTTTCACTTAATTGTGAGAGACAAAAAGTCACCAGACAGTGCAAACTCAAGCACTGGTTTACGACATCCTTCCTTCAACCACTGCCGTGTTTAGTTACGCCATAAGGCCCAGAAAACGGTCAGCTAACGAGCAGTTTTTTGTTGGTGCTCAAACAGTAGTAAGTTTGTTAAAAACAACTCAGATTATATCAGATATTTGTTTTATAACTGACCATGTTGCTTACGCCAGCTCAAATAAAACAAAAATCGTCTGAATCGAGACGGAACCCTTTTCTTTTTTCTTCTTCTTTTTTACACGGAGTGGCCGCACCTCGTGTTTACGTGCGTGCTTGAGCGCTAGGCTGCTTCTACAGTCATATTAGTACCCTTTCGGAGGGCGCTGACCGCGTCGGTGGACAGCTGCGCGGAGATAAAGAGTGCCCCTTCAGTGGCGTAACCAAATCTGGCCGAGTTTGGAGGAAGGTGCCGGAAAGCGATGCTGGAGTGTGAAGACAGTGCCCACAAAGCACAACCTTTCTGGAGGAGAGGGGAGAGCTGAAGCGGAATCGAGCCGAGGCCCTTCTGCCTAACGCCTTACCGCTGGGCCAAACCGGCTCACGTGTTGCCGACTGGCTTCAGTTTACCTTTAAACCCTCCTCCTAACAGTGACTTATTGTCCTCGGTTTCAGTGTGCCGTCGCCATCTGACGACAGAAATCCTTCCTCTTTCAAAAGGCTTTCTGTTTAACTAAAAAAGATTTTTTTTATTTTTTATTTGCTCCTTTTATGCGGTGGGTTCTTTTGACCTGGATCTACTGGTCTGGTTCGCTTCTTTTCATGTGTGTGTGTGTGTGTGGAGGTTGAAACCCTTTCTCTTTCGAAAGGCTTTCTGTTTAACTAAAAAAAATATTATAAAAAAATCTTTGCTCCTTTTATGCGGTGGGTTCTTTTGACCTGGATCTGCTGGTCGGGTTCACTTCTTTTCATGTGTGTGTGTGTGTGTGTGTGTGTGTGTGTGTGTGTGTGTGTGTGTGTGTGTGTGTGTGTGTGTGTGTGTGTGTGTGTGTGTGTGTGTGTGTGTGTGTGTGTGTGTGTGTGTGAAGTAAAGTCAAAAAACTGTGTGTGTATATCAATGTTACCGTCTACTTTATTTGTAGTTTTCTTCACGGTCACGTATGTACTTGTTGCAATACTCTCTCTCTCTCTCTCTCTCTCTCTCTCTCTCTCTCTCTCTCTCTCTCTCTCTCTCTCTCCTCTCTCTCTCTCCACACACACACACACACACACACCACCACCACGCACACACGCACACCACACGCCGCACGCACGAACCACAGCAGCGACTACACAGCACACACACACACACACACACACACACACACACACACACACACACACACAATATATATATATATATATATATACCTTGCAGAGGCACCTATTTTTTCCCCCTTGAGAATACGCTTCGAAGGCCTATTTTTCTTTTCTCAGAATACACAGACTAAAGCATACAGGCCCAAAATCAAACTGCCAAAAATTAAACGACTATCATATCTGATCAAATGTCTACGTTTGGGCAGAATCAGAGATAGCGAAAAGAACACACGGCAGCTATGGACTATTCTTACCCAGATAGGTCGCGGTGGGTCATGAAATCAAATGCGAGATTGCAGGGCACAGTATAATTATTATGACCGGCAATCATTCATTCATACTCTAGGTCACGGCGGGTCAGATGACCAAAAGCACGGTTGGATTGTCATTTTCACACATTCCATCCTCGCAACAGACTTCATGACCTACCGTCAACTTGCTCACTCACTCAGAGTCAATGCTTTGCCCAGTCTCGCTTTCGATTTCATGACCTGACGTGACCTCCTTCGTAAATATTCTTAAGAATAGTCTACGTCTTTCTCTTTGCACTTATGTGGTCACTTCTACATTCGTCAATTGGTGCATCCAAACGTCAAGATTAAAATTAAAATAAAATAATAATAATAATTTTTAAAAAACTGGTGGAAACGCGTACACTCCATTTTGCTCTACCAACCTGCTCAGGCAAGTCATGCTTTTTCTTTCTTGGTGCTTTACGTCCACGGAGGCGAGATGGCCTATTAGGGACGGGCAAGTCATGCAGGTAAACATGGTGCTTAACGTCACAAACCGTAGGCATCATGGACCGTGGAGCTATATATATAGGTCCATGTGCACACAGCTGCCCCTCTCATGGTTCAGGAGCTGTGTGAGAGTCGAGGTGGCCGTCCTGGACTGTCCGTCCTAACGAGCCTTCTGGTTTCCGTGGACGTAAAGATTTATTGCACCGTGCTTCGGCATTGGTCTCAGCTTGTCCCTAATATGTCAGCTGACATCTGAGGACATAAGCATCACTTCATCAGTTGCCCCTCGAGATCGGTTTGGCCCAGCGGTAAGGCGGTAGGCTGGTAAGCGGAAGGACCTCGGTTCGATACCGCTTCGGCTCTCCTTTCTCGTCAAAAGTTGTGGTTTGTGGACACGGTCTTGTGACTTTGTCCCGCACAATTAATGAAACATTAGAATGGCTCTCATCGCTGCCCATCTTAATGCAGGTCATTCTGGTGGTGACAGTGTAGCGATAGGTATATACTCTCCCTCTTCCCGCACCTCCATACCCCCTTCCCCCATTCTCCCCGTCCCTAATAAGCCTTATGCTTTCTGTGGACGTTAAGCACCATGTTTACTTACTTACTTACAGCTGCCCCAAAACTGACATGTAGCAGAAGAGTTACAAATGTAGTTGTGATTAGTAACTGGGTTTCGTTTTAGCGTCTGAACCACCACACAGGGTCGAGCAAACTGAAACACCACCACAAGTCCACACACACAGAACCGTCCTCTAAGGTCGCTGTGTAACAATAATCATTGTGGGCACTGATTTCAATCCGGTAGGTCAAAGTGGTCCAATGCTCCGCGCAGAAGGCAGTTTTCAAGCCTGTAACTGCCATCCACGGTTGCTGTGTTTGAGGTGCAAACTGGCCTACCTCGTTGCTGTCTGCGTTACACAGGAGTAGCCTACATCTTTCCTTCAGTGATTTTACCGCCGAGTATTTTGAAAGAACGGGTAAATGGGCCATTATCTAAAAGGGGGAGGGGGTATCACGCGCGCACACACGCACGCACGCATGCACACACGTTCGCACGCACGCACGCACGCATGCACGGACACACACACACACAGAAGCACACGCTCATTCACACACACCACACACACACACACACACAACACACACACACACACACACACACACACACACACACACACACACACACACACACACACACACACACACACACACACACACACACACACACACACACACACACACACAACACACA
>JABMCL010001228.1:552500-557500 GCA_018857735.1 Alviniconcha marisindica
GAAGGAAATCAGCAGCAATTTTTGAGACCGAGACTCGAGATATGTCATCTGGTTTTTGAGAGAGAGAGAGACAGACAGAGACAGACAGAGACAGAGATTGAGACAGAGATACAGAGACAGAGAGAGACAGAGACAGAGATTACTCAGTACTCACATGCGTTGGCACAGTATTGACCCAGAACTTGTCCCGACGGCGAGTTTCTTCAGTCGACGTGGTACGGGTACCACGATGCTGCACAAAGTAATATATATATCTGGCACGCACATTGACTGTGCAAGAACACGTGTTCATTCATAATTTCTAACCTTCTGTTGTTTGTTGTTGTTGTTGTTGTTGTTGTTATGTGTGTGAATGTGTGTGTGTGTGTGTGTGTGTGTGTGTGTGTGTGTGTGTGTGTGTGTGTGTGTTCTTTTTTCTTTTTCTCAGACCTTTGGCATGCCAGTCATTTAATTGTTGTTTTAGATATAATTCATAAGCGCACCCCCACACACACACACACACCCCCCCCCCCCCCCCCCCCCCTCCTCCCATTCTCACTCTACCCTCCTCCTCTCTTCCCCCTCTCCCTTCTTCCCCCACCTCCTCTCCCTCCCTCCCCCCCCCCCCCCCCTCCCCCCCCCCTCCTCCTTCCCTATCCCCCCTTCCCTCCCCCTCCCTCCATCCTTAACCCCTCTTGCCCCCTCTCCACTCTTCCCCCTCTCCACCCTTCCCCCTCTCCTCTCCTTCCCTCTGTACTCCCCTTCCCTCCTCCCCTTCCCCTCCCCCTCCCCCCACCCCGACACCACCAGTCCTTGTCTCCGCCAGCTACTTGTAAACATGGTGCTTAACGAGTTCCATCTCGATTCAAACGATTGTGGTTTTATTTGTGCTGGTGTAAACTTTGTTGGCGGCTATAAATGACTGACACGCCTTGTTTTATTTGAGTTGTTTGTAACAAACGTACTGCCGTTTGAGCACCAACGAAAAACTGCTCGTTAGCTGACAGTTTTCTGGACCCTATGGCGTAACTAAATACGGCAGTGGTTGAAGGAAGGATGCCGTAAAGCAGTGCTTGGAGTTTGGTCCATGACTTGAATAACACCACGTCAACGTCTGTGGTGCTGACAGCTTCACAGTGCGCGCCTTTAACCCTTTCACTGCCACGATGCCGCGCTGTCACTCGGAAGGCGACCAATAAAAGTACCAATTTGAAACCTAGCGGTTTGGCCTAGCGATAAGGCGTTAGGCTGGTAAGCAGAGGGACCTCGGTTGGAATCTGCTTCGGCTCTCCTTTCACTTCAAAAGTTGTGGTCTGTGGACACTGTCTCGTGACTTTGGCCCTCACAATTACGAAACATTAAAATTGATATCATCGCTGCCCACCTTAAATACAGAAGTCATTCTGGTGGTGACAGTGTAGTGATAGGTATATAATCTCCCTCCCCCACCTCCATACCCCCCCCCTCTTTCCCCGTCCCTAATAAGCCTTATGGTTTCTGTGGACGTTAAGCACCATGTTTACTTACCATTAAGGCAGTTTCCCCTTATTCGCATGAGCACGTCAAAGGATTTCTATCAAAATGCATTGTACTGAAAGTAAATAAGTAAACATTATAACCGTAAGGCTTATGGCTTATTAGGGACGGGGAGAAGCGGGGGGGAGGGGGGGTATGGAGGTGGGGGAAAAGTGAGATTATATACCTGTCGCTACCCTGTCACCACCAGAATGACTCCTGCATTAAGATGCGCAGCGATGAGAAGCCATTTTAATGTTTCATTATTTGTGAGGGACAAAATCACGAGACAGTGTCCACAGACCACAAATTTTGACGAGAAAGGAGAGCCGAAGTGGATTCGAGCGGTCCCTCTGCTTAATAGCCTAACTAATGCCTTACCGCTAGGCCCAACCGGCTAACAACCGTCAGCTAGGTAGGTAGTGTTGCTTAATGTCCTGGGATGTCGGATGACAAATTAGGGACAAGCTGAGACCAATGCCGAAGCATGGTTCAATATAGCTTTACGTCCACGGAAACCAGAAGGCTCGTTAGGACGGACAGTCCAGGACGGCCACCTCGACTCTCACACAGCTCCTGAACTATGGTTAACACCGCCAGCTAAAAAGTAAACATGGTGCTTAACGACCACAGAAACCGTACGGCTTATTAGGGACGGGGAGATGGGGGTGAGGGGGTATATAGGTGGGGGGAGAGGAAGATTATATACCTATCGCTACACTGTCACCACCAGAATGACTTCTGCATTAAGATGGGCAGCGATGCGAGCCATTTTAATGTTTCAGTAGGAGTGATGGACAGAGTCACAAGACAGTGTCCACAAACCACAGCCTTTTTGAAGAGAAAGGAGAGCCGAAGCGGTGTCGAACCGAGGTCCTTCCGCTTACCAGCCTAACTAACGCCTTACCGCTGGGCCAAACCGGCTCACGCCGTCAGCTTTACAGCGCGCGCCTGTTTAAACGTGTGTGACCTGGCGAACCCGAAACCCGCCAGACTACAATAGTCCACACCGTAGCCTACAGTGCTGCCGGTCGCCGAGTCGTACTGATAGACTTGATAGACTCTCCACATACAAGGCATTACAAAACGCTCCAGTGCTCGGTGTTTCTTGCAGGCCCACGCTTTCAACGCCTCTTGAGTGGCGCAGGTATTCGACAGCACGGGCGCATGTCATTGATTTATTTATTTATTTCTGTCTGTCTTTTTCTTGTCTTTTTCATTCTCCCTGCTTCGCTGCCAGTTGTAAGCTGATAGCATTTGGTAGATCGATTCTAATCGGGATATTTTTTTTTTTTTAAAGCTTGAGAGAGATTGATTGATTGATTGATTCATTCATTGAACATTATTTCTCAACGGTGAAGGTATTAGCACAAAGGCCGACTCACATATCTGCCGTTTCTATGTGAGTACTACTAATAACCAAGACATTCACAGTGAAATATTAGAGAGAGAGGGTGGGGGGGCGGGGGGGAGGGGGGTGTCGAAGAAGAAGAAGGCCCCAATGCTCTGTATTTCTTCCAAGCGCATTCTTCCAACAGTCTTTGGCTGACTGAGGTATTTAGCACCACGCCGGGCGCGTGACTTCAAATCAACTCAAGTCTCCGAAGTACTTCTTTTTATTCCGTTTACAGGAAATGATGATGAAGTGATGCTTAATGTCCTCAGATGTCAGTTAACATATTAGGGACAAGCTGTGACCAATGCCGAAGCATGGTTCAAATGCTTTACGTCCACGGAAACCAGAAGGCTCGTTAGGACGGACAGCCCAGGACGGCCACCTCGACTCTCACACAGCTCCTGAACTATGTGTTTTACAGGAAAACGTATGACTCTGACCTTGTATGTTTCAGTCATCGCTGGTTTGTAAGTTTCGGGCATTTTCAAAGTAGGCCTACTTTCATCCATAAGGAACTGATCATTATGATACGAGCCGTTTCGGTCGCTGTTGAGGAGGACTGTGCCAACCGCACAGTTTTGTCGTAGCCGTCCATCTTAAACGTACTGGCTCCCACACGTACGATACAGCCGAAAATGACGGGTTAAACCAAGGGGAAGGTCGACGTATTCAACCTTGCCACTCGAGAGTTACCATCCCTTGTGACCTCTGGCCTTGGGCCTTTACTTCAGTCCAAACAGCTGGCGGATGCGGTTCACCTGTTCGGAATATAGAATGCTGTATTTGGAATGGACAGGTTGAAATCGACGCGCTGAACCGTTTCAATCGTGTACGGCTACGCTTTCTTTCTTTGTTTCTATCTTTCTTTCTTTCTTTTTTTCTTTTTTCTTTTTTTAGCCGATGTGTCAACAATTTAACAATTATATTTTCAAGTAATGTTAACTGTGAACAATAACGATTTATTTGGCTATGTTTTTTCTACTTCTTGTAACTATCAAATTCGTGTGCCTGTGGCACGTACCTGCTAACGGAAGCACGTCTGTCACCAGTCGGAACTGCGAGCCGGTATCGCAGAGTTAAAAACAACGCTCTGGCTTCTATTCTTTTTCTTTCATTCTGTGTGGTAGGTGACCGAGGTGACTGTGCAAGTGCCTGTATTTTTTTGGTTTGTTCAGTTGGGTTTGTCCCCCCCACCCCCACCCCCCCACCCCCCCTCCCCCACCACCACCACCACCACAATTTTCTTTTTGTCTTTCTTTTTTTCTCTCTTTTTTTTTCTCTCTTTTTCTTTTTTCTTTTTTAAAACTTGTGGTAAGTACGCCAAACATGCAGGGGTCAGGTTAAATTTAAAGTGTCTGTGTGCAAACTAACTGATTAAGGCGATAACTCGGAGCCGACTGGCTCGCTGGGGTTTTGTCATGGACCTGTACCGATATATTGTAGATGATATGGGTCCCTGGGTTTTGTGTGGCTCCGCGGTGCTTTGGTTCCCTTCTGATCACGGCGCCGGAACGTTGCGCTACGACTGAGCGTGGATCCGCTGAGTCAGTTGCCCGGTTGACGACGGGGGAGTGCGTGGTGGTCGTGATACATTAATGCGGCGTGCGCGTGGATTATAGCTGCCGCACTTCGCTCACTTCCTGCCGGCGCTCTTGGAGTGCTGGTAGTCAACCGAGGGCGCTGTGTGGCCGCGCCGAGCTTTCTGAGAGGGCTGGAGTGCCGTCGCCAAGATCAAGGTTCAGGTAGGAGTGAGACGTTGCTGTGTTTTTATGAGGTGCGTGAGTGGGTTGATTATGAACAAGGGCGGTCGATTGATACATTAGCTCGCCTCTGTGTCTGATCTTTGTTTCTGTCGGTCAGTCTCATATGTCTGTCTGTCTGTCTGTCTGTCTGTCTGTCTGTCTGTCTGTCTGTCTGTCTGTCCTGTCTCTCTCTCTCTCTCTCTCTCTCTCCCCTCTCTCTCTCTCTCTCCTCTCTCTCTCTCTCTCTCTCTCTCCTCTCTCTCTCTCTCTCTCTCTCTCTCACACACACACCACACACACACACACACACACACTGACAACACACAATACAGTACTCACCACATACATACATAAAAATCACACTCACA
>JABMCL010001228.1:567500-575000 GCA_018857735.1 Alviniconcha marisindica
GTGACTTTTTACAGGCCTTGTGGATGATTCAATCGTTGCGGGCTTTACTTCTTTCTGCAAAGCTGTTTAGCTCGACTTGCGGACGGACGACGTTTTGCACGCTCTAGGATGACTCGTAATTTGCGTGCTTACGGGTTGAACCTCGTATGCATGTACACGCTGACGGGTTCTCTGTGGTGGTGTCAAGTTATAGACCCATTGGGGAGGTGCGTTCGTATCGGATACATGGTGTTTAACAATACCGATTATTATGGACCGGGACAAGTGGGAGGAGGGGGGGGGGGGAGGAGTGGGGGCGGGAGGTGAAGAGGTGAATAACTCCTCCGTGCGCTCCATCCCGCAAAGACCGAAGGGACCTCGGCCATCGCCAGAACAGCAATGTTAAGGAGGTGGGGACCCCGCCAGTGCGAAGCAACGTGTGTACTTCGCTAACTGCTATTTCGACAGCTGTGCGGAGCAAAGTCACAAAGACGGGGTCCGAGATGCAGCTGTTGAGGAACAACTCGGCAGCAAGACAATTAAACCATCCTACTATGAGAGCCCAGCTCCGCCTCCCCGTTCTTGATCTCTCCTGGGTTCTCTTGAGAGTCCAGCTCCACATCCCAGCTCTTGATCTCTCCTGGGTTCTCTTGAGAGTCCAGCTCCACCTCCCTGCTCTTGATCTCTCCTGGGTTCTCTTGAGAGCCCAGCTCCACCTCCCTGCTCTTGATCTCTCCTGGGTTCTCTTGAGAGCCCAGCTCCACCTCCCTGCTCTTGATCTCTCCTGGTTCTCTTGAGAGCCCAGCTCCACCTCCCTGCTCTTGATCTCTCCTGGACCAGGCGTTCATATTATACGCATATATATAGTGTGTGTGTTTTTTTTTATGGTTGCGACTCGGGTCGACGCCGCGGATTAAGATGAAGAGGCGGGTGCGCCTACGCGCTCAATGCTCATATTACACAGCGTATTCTTTTACGGATCAGTGCAGTCACGCAAAAGACTAAGTGTACATACGTCAGAGACCCGACAGGCGACATTGGCACGAAGAGGGTTTACCGGGTTCCTTTGAACTTGTAGGCATTGAACTGATCGTTTTCGAGTTTTGGGGAGTCTATAGATTATAGTTCAATGTACCTGGTTCCCTTGAACTTGTAGGCATTGAACTGATCGTTTTCGAGTTTTGGGGAGTCTATAGATTATAGCTTAATGCACCTGTGTTGGGACTGTTTTCAAGCGTAGGTTGAAGATCATGAATTTTGAACGCTATTAAAACGCCTGTTTATCATAAGTCTCACGTGATAATGCCGTCTCCATTTTACTAACGGATTTTTGGCACAAATGGGTCATTTGGTGTGTCAACGCCTAGTTTCAATCAATGCTCTTCACAAGTTCATAATGGATGCTGTACAAACTCACTCCTGTCAGGAGTCTTTTGTTTTTACTCGGCTTTGTTATTAAGACCTTCTGATGATACTTACTGACACACTTGACAGATGGCATACGTCTACACCTCTCTCTTACATTTATAAAGCGGCCTTTCTCACCGGAGATCATAGCACTTTACAATCATTAACAACATTTACAATTACAAAATACACCAAGCGCCACAGACGCATCGAGTCAAGCAGATAATTATGACCTACTCATCACACACACATTCTCTCTCTCTCTCTCTCATTCTCTCTCTCTCTCTCTCTCTCTCTCTCCTCTCTCTCTCTCTCTCTCTCTCTCTCTCTCTCTCTCTCTCTCTCTCTCCTCTCTCTCTCTCTCTCTCCCACACTACACATCACACACAACACACACACACACAACACACACACACACCACCACACACACACACACACACACACACACAACCACACACACACACACCACACACAGCACCACCACACACACACCACCACGCACGCACGCACACACACACACACACACACACACACACACACACACACACACACACACACACACACACACACACACACACACACACACACACACACACACACACACACACACACACACACACTAATCAGTATCATGTTCGGAAAAAAGGTGATTTTTAAGTGCTGATTTACAGGAAGAGGCTTACTGAGGGAATCTACTTTCTTTGGGATGAAAATTCGAGAACTAATCGACTAACTTCTTCTTCTTCTTCTTCTTCTTCTTCTTCTTCTTCTGCTTCCTCGTGTTTTTGTTATCGTTGTTGTCTTGCTGTTTACAAAATCAATAAATAAATAAATAAAAAGGCTTGTGGCGAGCTTGCTGCCGATCTCCCTAAGTCATTATCTTTAGGACGCAGTAAGCGGGGAATGTAAAAGAAAATGCTTCCAGCAGCTTTTCACTTTATAAAATGGGCCACACAATCGCACAGAATCGGAAAATTATAGCCGCCTTTTTATCAAACCTTCACACATCAGAGACTCATTTTCTGCGAGCCGGCCATGTAATGGCGAACATCAGTCATCTAGGATTTCCCTTGTCATATTATCACCCCACCGCCTAGTGACTGCTGATAGTGCCCAGGGCTTTTCTCTTCCGCCCGAGATTTCCTCGTAATCGATAGCGCTCATCGATTTACCACTCAAAATGATATAAATAATAATGCTCTCTAATCAGATGTATTGCTTTCGATATCGCTGCTGTTTTTATCGCCAGGCTGACACCTCGTTCCCACTGGCACAAAGCCCGCTGTTCAGGGAACGAGGTAAATCTTCGTTCCTGTCGAAATTATCTCGATCGGAGACTGATGCGATTTTGTAAACAGCACACGGTTTGGGTGTAGCCTGACCCAGAGTAAGTCTGGTAAAAATTCACACTTCGTATTAGAGAAGCAAAAACAAGAAAACAAAAAAACAAAAAACAGCTGCTACTACTACTACTACTACTACTACTACTACTACTACAAAACCACCAAAACTAAAACAACAAACAAAACAAAACAAACAAAAATAGCACTTTACTCTGGCTTCGTCAAACAAGGTAGTTATTTATACTTAATATTTAACAGCGCCGTGTCTACTGCTTAGGTCACAGACTATCAGAACAAAACAAATTTCATGAAATCACACATCATCAACAAGTGATGTTATTTCAGTTGTATCACCTCCGAGTTAAGTTGTTCTAGAATCTTCAGTTCTGAAAATAATGATGGTGTTTTCTTCCTTCAAGCACACCATGGTAGGGAAAAAAATCCAACTGTAATAAAAAGAAATTAAAAATTAAAAATCCCTAATAAGCCTTACGGTTTCTGTGGACGTTAAGCACCATGTTTACTTACTTACTTAAAGATCGATAAATCTGTCTGATGGAGTTGGTTACACGATTTTGTTTAATTTTTTTAACTTCAAAAATGTTTTTGTTGTTATTGTTGCTGCTGCTGCTGCTTGTTGCTGGTTTTTAATTAATTGTTTTTCATTTCTTGAGGACTGTTATTGTTTTTTGGTGTAACTTGTTGACATGTCATTATCTAGATAATTGTAAGATCAGTTTAATATCACTTATGTGACAAGGCGTTAAATAAAAAGGAAAAAGAAGAGAAAAAAGTTAAAAGGACAAAAAAGACCAAAACATTAGAGCAAACAACTGAACAGCTCACGTTTTGTGGATATGATAGCTACCTGTAGGTTTAACTGGTTAAACGGCAGAAGAATGTTCACAAAAGATGTGTGTTTGCCGTTCTAAGGGTTCTGACGTGTAAACAACAACCACTGATGGAACAGTCTGTGTATGTGTGTTTGCCAGTCTAAGGGTTCTGACGTGTAAACAACAACTGATGGAACAGTCTGTGTATGTGTGTTTGCCGTTCTAAGGGTTCTGACGTGTAAACAACAACTGATGGAACAGTCTGTGTATGTGTGTTTGCCAGTCTAAGGGTTCTGACGTGTAAACAACAACTGATGGAACAGTCTGTGTATGTGTGTTTGCCGTCTAAGGGTTCTGACGTGTAAACAACAACAACTGATGGAACAGTCTGTGTATGTGTGTTTGCCGTTCTAAGGGTTCTGACGTGTAAACAACAACCACTGATGGAACAGTCTGTGTATGTGTGTTTGCCGTTCTAAGGGTTCTGACGCGTAAACAACAACCACTGATGGAACAGTTTGCGTATGTGTGTTTGCCGTTCTAAGGGTTCTGACGTGTAAACAACAACAACAACTGATGGAGCAGTCTATGTATGTGTGTTTGCCGTTCTAAGGGTTCTGACGTGTAAACAACAGCCACTTGTGGAACAGTCTGTGTATGTGTGTTTGCCGTTCTAAGGGTTCTGACGAGTAAACAACAGCCACTTGTGGAACAGTCCGTGAGAATGGCAAGGACTGACCGGAACTGAGATGACCAGCATTGAGGACTAGCCGCGCCAAGACAAATCTGTGAGTCTACAAGTTCATATTTTTTGTATACCTCTTGCCTTGGAAGAAGAAAAAGAAAAAAAAAAAAAAAAAAAAAAAAAAAAAATATATATATATATATAATAATATATATATTATATATATATATATATATATATATATATATATATATATATATAACTGATAAAAATTAAAGAAAGAAACAAGCATAAGTTCCCAACTTTTCGGCTGATGCCTTCCTCAGATATATATATATATGCCTGACACAGGTTCATATTTTTTGCATACCTCTTGCCTTGTGGGAAAATGTGTATAGCCTATGGACCGGGCACAGGTTCATATTTTCTACATAGATCTTGCTTTGGGGAAATATTTGGGCCTAAGATAATGGGATAATGAAGCGGCCATTGAAAGACTGTGTTTATATGGTTTCTAAGTGAGACCTATTCAACGAGTGTTATTTGTAGTTTATTCACTGATTCGGTCAGAGAGAGAGGGGAGAGAGAGAGAGAGAGAGAGAGAGAGAGAGAGAGACACAGACACACACACACACACACACACACACACACACACACCACACACACACACACACCACACACACACACACACACACACAACACACCAACACAACACACAACAGCACACACGCGCACCACACCACACACACACACACACACACACACACACACACACACACACACACACACACACACACACACACACACACACACACACACAAAGAGAGAAAGAGAGAGTACTGCACGTTAAGACACGGACCTCAAGCTTTCAGGTCGGTACAATCTGCAAGTCTACAGATTCCTATTTTCTACATAGTTCTTGCCTTCAGGGAATGAACATGTTGGCTACATTATAAGGTACGGTAAAAACCAGGTACATGGCACAGAGGTGCCAGCCAGAAGCACGCGGTTGACAGTGTTCCTGCCAAATAAAGCCGATTTTCTCTCGATCAAACACGCGAGTTTCATTCCCGCTAGCTCTCTTGCTTGGCCGGCCATGGTTCCAGCAAAACAATTAGCCGTGTTACTCATTGTTTGCTTTATAATCTTTAGCCAAAGAGCCTTGGGGCAGGCGATTGTCGAGGGGGTGGGTGGGGCGGGGGTGGTGGTGGTGTGTGTGTGTGTGTGGAGGGGGGGGGGGGCGTTTAGTTTACGTTGGCAAGTTGAGCAGGAATTACTTCCCTTGTGAATGTATTGATTCGTTACACATGTGGTCCACTATTGGGAGTAATGTGTCTGGGCAGGGAGCGAGGTTTGTTTTACGATCCCCAGCCTTCGCTTCTTTGTCTCCGACTGCAGAGAGTTTTGTGTATGGGCAGGGAACGAAGTTCTTTACGACCGCATCCTCGACGCCCCCAGCCTTCGCCTCTGTCCTTGTCTTTGGAATAAAACTGTGAGTGAAGAAGGAGGGCTCCCAGCGCACGAAGGTGTGCAGAGACCAGGCAGGTTTTCCACGCTGGGCATTGTCCACCCGAACGGCTTCGTCCGGAGTGCAGACCGGACGTGTCTGAAAATCAGTAATGGACACGCCGCCGTGGGGAGTCCGGATTTGCCTACTTTTAGACACTGTTGGTGCAATGCGACAACAACAACAACAACAACAACAACAACAGCAACAACAACAAATGGTCAGGAGCTGTTCCTGATCCTTTCGTCTAAAGAGGTTATTGCGGCTCGTTGACGTTTGCTTGAACTTGCATCGCTAACCCGAGCTTTTGAACAGAGATCTCGTTTTGATACTCAGGTGCTCCGTTTTCGTCATGGGCCTTCAAGATTCACTAGTGATGTCAGCAGTTCCTGCTCAAGACGTCATCAAATCTCGCAGTAATTCTGCCATGTCTGCCACGTCATCAAGGGGACAGGCGGCAGCTCTTGAGGAGGACCTGCAAGCCTTGAACATCAAAGCTAGCAACAACAACAGTGAGATCGAGACCGCCAACAACAGTGTCGCCGACAACAACGACCTGGACTACGACTATGACATTAACGCCGGCTGTGGCGTTTACGATGACTCTGCAGACGACTGGGACTGGCAGACGGACGAGAGCAGGTTGTCCAGGGCCCTGCACATGTGGATGCCAAATTACGTCATTACGCCTCTGCCGCGTCAGGGTCACACGTCACGACAGCCAGTGTTTAGTGCCCGTCTGGGTCGTGAGACCACCATCCATCGGATCCCCAGTTGTGAGTCCATAGACACCCAGCTTTCTCTCTTCAGGTCAGTGTGTGTGTGTGTGTGTGTGTGTGTGTGTGTGTGTGTGTGTGTGTGTGTGTGTGTGTGTGTGTGTGTGTGTGTTTATATATATATATATTTATCTCTTTTTTTCTCTCTTTTTTTAATCGTCTTTTAATTTTGTTGTACAAGGCGTTGGTGTTGTGTGATGGCATACGTCCTCGGTACGTCAGCCACTGAATTTTAAACCCGGCTTGAAGGTCCATCTGTTTAAAACCTACTACTACTGCCAGCAGTTAACTTTCTATTCCGCGCCACCTTGCTTTGTAAATTATTTCAGTTGATTCGTGTGCACGCTCTCTCTCTCTCTCTCTCTCTCTCTCTCTCTCTCTCTCTCTCTCTCTCTCTCTCTCTCTCTCTCTCTCCACAAACCACAATGCACGCACACGACCACAGCACACACACACACACACACGCACACACACACGCACGCACGCACGCACGCACGCACGCACGCACACTCACACGCACGCACGCACGCACGCACGCACGCACGCACGCACGCACGCACGCACGCACGCACCACACACACACACACACACACACACACACACACACACACACACACACACACACACACAGTGCAGTAACAAGACAGACAAGGGGGGGACAACAGAAAAAAAATACTCAAATTTTAAAATCCAGTCAGATACGAAGCATCACCTCAGGACGAGGTCTGGTAATTATATTTCAACTAAACCAAGAACGGCATATGTAGGCATCACAGGCCCTGCAAGGTTATAATCAAACCACACTCGCTGGCTTGGCTCTCTTGGTCACAAACACGGAAACTGCTCCTGCAGTTGTTCCAGTCACGGGTCCAAGAAGACACGGGAGAAGAAGCGGCGACGACTGCGACGGAAGAAAACGGTGTCCGCGGAGCGGCGGGAGAACAACAAACCGCAGTCTGCCGGGCAGGGC
>JABMCL010001228.1:580000-637500 GCA_018857735.1 Alviniconcha marisindica
TTTAGAGAAAAGAAAAAAGAAGAGAGAGAGGAAGGGGAGAGAGAGAGAAAAAGGAAAGAGAGAGAAAAAGAGTTTAAGGTAGAAGAAGGAACAAGAGGAGAAAGAGTTGGGCCCTGTTCTCTCTTTCCCCTTTTGTCTTTTTCCTCTCTCTCTCCTCATCCCTCCCTTTTTTAACTTCTCCTCTTTTCTCTCTCTCTCTCTCTCTTAAATGGGTACAGATGGAAAACCCATATCCATTTGATTTTTCTTTAAGGGCATTGTAACTGTCCGGGTTGGGTTTTTTCTTCGCAGAAATGGGACCTGAATTTCACAGGGAACAGGCCCCAGCCCGGACATTAAGTATTTTAGAGAGGGGCCGAGGGGAGGAGAGGGGAGAAAGAGAGAGAGAAGAGAGAAGAGAGGAAAAGAAAGAGAGGTAAAAAAAGGCAATTGTCTCCCCCTCTTTTGGGGCCCAATCTAAAGCTCTCTCTCTCTCTCTCTCTCTCTCTCTCTTCTCTCTCTCTCTCCCCTCTCCTCTCTCTCTTTTTCTCCCTCCCTCGTCCCCGTTTTTTAAATGAGCACCTTTGCAAATGAGCACCTTGCTCTTTTTCGTCATTTAATTGAAACCCAAACGCGTCGGTCCTTGGCCATCTCAATCGCTCTTAGTTGCATGCCCTTTGAACCCCCGGGAAATTTTTTTTAGTTAGAATCAGGGCCCTGGCCCCCACGGTGCCCCCCTGTCCTGTTTTTAAGTCCCTCAATGCCGCTAACTCCCCTCTTTTGTTTGTCCCCCCCAGGTAAAAACACCGCATACCCGGGTGACGCCCGGGCCCATAGAGCGTGTCACTGGCCCATGGGGGGTTTTGAAAAAAACGAACAACGCCCCCGTACACGTGCCACTTGGAGGAGTACCCCCCTAAAAACCCGATGACAAATTTCCCCAAGCACCCAAAGATCCCGCAAAAAATCCGCATCTCCCCTCACCTCAGTGACGTCACAAGAGCGACATCCGAGTGCGCATGGGCCCCCCGCGGTATCACAAAGATCCGCGGCGTGACGTGGAGATTTTGGAAACCCGGGCAGACCTTGGACCGGGGGACAGGAACTTGAAAGTCTTTAACTGGCTGCACCCGTCTCAAGGGAGGAGAGTTTTACGTAGCGTTTTCCCCGCAGCAGAACATAAATGACGTACCGGGCCCGGGCCTCGATGACCCCTCACGTTCGGCGAGATGGTCTTGATCCGGGCCTTTGGGCGAAACCCGACGTTTAAAACCCCTGACCGAGCAAAAGAAAAACTTACGTAAGATAGGCCGGGAATTTAAGCTTAGCCCCGAGATTACAGTAAAAGAAAAGACAAGGGGGAAAAGGAGCCCCCAAAAAAGCAACAACAACCAAAAAAAAAAAAAACAAACAAATATAAAAACAAAACAACAAACAAACAAAAGAAATAATAATTTTCAAAGCTAAGTTTTGTCATCTTTTTTTTAGGGGTTTTGGGATATTTACTTTTGAGATATTTTTGATGATGTTGAAGTGTTTCTTTTCGTCGACAGGAAAAACCCTTTGGTTTTTTAGGGAAGGGAGGCCAAAAACGTCCACCTGAGTCGGTGAGAAACTGGCTTTGTGGGTTTAGAATCCCGTGGGAGAAAAAATTTAAAAGGGAAGGTTTTAAACCTTGTGTTAGTTTAAAAATGCAAGATATCAACGGGGTTTTTGGTACGGTCAGTATCTCAATGTGCAAACCCCCTCGTCAGTTTAATTTTTATTTTGAAATAAATACTCTTATTTTTCATGAAACCAACAAAAAAGGATCAGCAATATATCGACATATACAAACCAACACATAACATGTACCCCAAACCCTCTCCAAAACGCAGACTTCCCAACAATTATGACAAAATTAAATGACGGGAAACAACACTTGTGTATGACACCCCAAGTTTTTGGGGTTTCCCAAAAGCGCGCGCGCCCCCCCCGCGCGCACAACACACCCCAAAACACACACACACACCACCACCACCACACACACCCCAACACACAGCCCCCAAAATACACCCACACACACACACCCACACACACACACACACACACACACACAAACACACACACACGCGGCGCGCGCGCGCGCCAAAATAAAAAAAACAAAAAAAAACCCACAAAGCAACAAAAAGAAATTCAGTTTTAAAAATTTTCTGGCAAATGGTTAAACAAAATGGGGAATTTTGACGTGTATTATTTTTTTTACTCGGGGGTTGAGATGAGTAGAATAGTGGCCCCGGGGGTTACGGGCACCCAAAGCCCGGTTTCTCGTTCGCCAAAGTCCCTTCTTTCCCTTTAGAGGTCAGGGGAGGTGCGGAAGGCCTTTGAACTTTGCGGCCATCAGGACTTTGAACTTTGCGGAGCTCCGGGACTTTGAACTTTGCCAAGCTCCGGGACTTTGAACTTTGCGGAGCTCCGGGACTTTGAACTTGCTGAGCTCCGGGACTTCACTTTGAACTTTGCGGAGCTCCTCGACTTTGAACTTTGCGGAGCTCTTGAACTTTGCGGAGCTCCTGGACTTGGAGCTTTGCAGAGCTTCGGGCATTATGGCTGTCCGTGCAGGACTTTGTGGAGCTAAAGGACTTTGAACTTGCGCCACATCAGGACCTTGAATTTAGCGGAGCTTCAGGACTCCGAACTTTGCAGGGATTCGGGATTTTATGGATCTCCAAGTCTTTGTGGGGCTCCGTGACGTTTAATTTTGCGCCACACCAACACTTTGAACTTAATGGAGCTCCGGGAACCCGAACTCTGCAGAGCTTCGGGACTTTATGAATCTCCTAGACTCTTGTACGGCTCCAGTATTTTCAATTTTGCGACACACCGTCAGGACCATGTGGAGCTTCAGTTCAGGACTCTGAACATTGTGGCTTTGCGGGATTTGAACTTTGTGGAACTCCAGAATTTTGAAACACTGTGATGTAACGGTGATCCATTACAGCATGAACTTTGCAAGTCTATGATAACGGCGATTGGACCATTACTGTATGAACTTTGAAACACTACAATAACGGTGATCAGGGGCCATTACTACATGACGCCGATCGGGCCATTACTGCATGAACTTTGAAACAGTATGATAACGGTGATTCATTATTGCATGAACTTTGAAACAGTATGATAACGGCGATTCATTATTGCATGAACTTTGAAACAGTATGATAACGGCGATTCATTATTGCATGAACTTTGAAACAGTATGATAACGGCGATCAGGCCATTACTGCTTGAAATCTGCAGCACTCCACGGCGAAACCTTGCTGCACTCCATGACCGAACTTGGCAGCGCTTCAGAACTCTGAACCTTAAAGTACCGCTTCAGAACAGTTGAACGTTGACATGGCAAAATTAAGATTACTTTCAAATGCAGTATGTATCATTCGGAATGGTGGAAACTTCTGTGATACTCATTGCGAATCTGCGGTGTGCTGGAGAATATAAAATGGTATAGTTCGTTGTTGTCGTCGTCGTTTTGTTTGCTGTTGTTTTTCTCCAAAGTTTTGCGTCGTTCGCCGAGTTTAGGCTCTTCACAAGTAACAGACAGACACCTTGGAACATTCTAAGTATGCAAGTCGTAATGTGCGATGTATGCATGTCATGTGGTCACAGCTGTAGAGAAATATGATTTGATTTGTGTCACTCTCAAAGCACGTTGTTAGTGCATGATGTTCTCTCACGATCCTTAGATCGTAATAATTATGTTTGGGGCGGTTTGGCATCCACTAGTCATTCGAATCGGAACAAACGTAAGAGGCTGCTGAGCTCGCCCCGGAGGCTGCTGCGGGTTCGAATCTCACTTCGATCAGTAACTATCCCCAGTTTTCTCTTTCTGTTGTTTTTCTTCTTTTCATTTTTACCTAAATTTACCTCGTTTGGGCAAATGGCTACTCCATGCAATATACGCTATGCGCGTCGCTTTCCAATGCAGACATTTTGCATGAACGGTCTTCAAACTAACAGTCGTCATCACCGTCGTCGATCATCGTCGTCATTATTGCCATCATCATCGCCCTGATATACCCGTCTTGGCTGGTGGGCCTTTAAAAAGAAAAAGAAAAAGATCTATAGATCTATCTGTCTTCATCGTACTCGTACTCGAACACGTGAACAAAGAGAAACTATCGAACAAGAGAGAAGGGCGTCCAGGCTGAGCAGGTGGATGAAACAGACTTATGTGTGGCAGTTTTGTTGGTGTTGTTGTTGTTGTCGTCGTTTTTTTTTTGTTTTTTGTTTTTTTTCCTGCTTGTTTTTGTTGGGTTTGTTGTTGTTTGGTTGTTGGTGTTGGTGGTGGTGTTGTTGTTGTTGTTGTTGTTTGTTTGTTGTTGTTTTTGTTTGTTTGTTTGTTGTTGTTTTGTTGTTGTTGTGGGGGTTTTTGAAGGGGGGTGCAGGGAACCCAAAAAACACAACTATTTCGGTTGTTACAGGCGTCAAAAATATTCCCTGATTTTTTGAATGATTTTTTTAAATTTCATTCTAAGTACTCCCAATTGTCTCTCGCATTATCATGCAGTAACACGTGGCAGAAAAGACACCTGATTGTAGTCGCTGGAAGTGCTCACTTGAAGAAAAACGGCGATGAAAACAGCAACAGAAAGGACCGCATCTTGTGTGCCGAGTCTGGTGCTACTCTGCCCTACGACCTCGACACTCCCTCCTCCTCCCCCCCCCCCTCCCCAACACACACACACACACACACACACACACACACACACACACACACACACACACACACTCACACACACACACAACACACACACACACACACAACACACACACCACACACACACACACACACACAACACACACACACACACACACACACACACACACACACACACACACACACCCACACACACACACACACACACACACACACACACACACACACACCACACACACACACACCACACACACACACACACACACACACACACACACACACACACACCACACACTACACACCACACACACACACACACACCACACCACACACACACACACACACACACACACACACTACACACACACACACACCACACACACACACACACACACACCACACACACACACACACACACACACACACCACACACACACACACACACACACACACACACACACACACACCACACACACACTACACACACACACACACACACACACACACACACACACACACACACACACACACTACACACACACACACACACACACACACACACACACACACACGACCCCCCCACCCCCCAAAAAAGTCCAACAGCACTCGGGAGTGTTTTTTGTTTTATGCCCAAAGACCTCCAGTCTGCGGTTTCGGTTTTAAAGAACATGAATCAGTCACTATTCATGTGTGTGTGTGATGTGTGACCAGCACAGTTATAATTAATTGTTATCATAGTTACAGGTGACAATAAATGCGGCGTGGATTGAATGCCCGCCCCTCCCCCACCAAGTCAGTGTGTGTGTGTGTGTGTGTGTGTATGACCAGCACACTGTAATTGTTATCATAGCTACAGGTAACAATAAATGCGTAAACTTGAATCCCCCCGAAATATTATATATATATAATATTGATTAAAATAAATAAAATAAAAAAGTGCGTCGGCCGGGAGTCGAACCCGGATCGACTGCTTGGAAGGCAACCATGCTAACCGTTACACCACCGACGCCGTTAGGAAAGGCGCCTCAAAATTACCTAGTTAACCAAATGTACCGTTTTTCGTCCCTGTTACTGCATTCGCGGCAGTGATTAAGACCAAACTCTCTGCATTCAGCTTCTTGTTTTCTTCAATACTGCCAGCACTCGTGCAAGTCATATAACTGCTGCACATGTTATGCTATTCTGTCCAGCATACTCTCCCAGTCTTGTCACTAGGGCAACAGCGGAGGCCACGTCGAAATCCCGGCGGCTCGTGAATGACCATACGTGTGTGTCCAGATTTCTGTTTCTCATACATCGACTGCGTACAGCCTACAACTTTAATTTAGCTAAAATCAAGGAATCAGTTTTCAACAAAAATAATAATGCGATCAACGGCAGAGAAAAGCGTGGTTAGCCCAAGGGAAATAATTGCTTCAAAAAGCGAGAACAGTTTGTCTTGAACGGTTATGTCCCCTGAAAATGATCACTATCTGGCAGCGGAATATGTAGCCTGCCAGCCAAATGTTCAGACATTAGGCTACTGAACGGCATTTGGAAACGAAAGTCAGAAGTGCAAAATGCATTGTGCATCTGAGACAAATCAAAAAGCTCTATAAAAATTAATTTAAAGTCTCTGTTTTGATGTCAGACAAGTAATAGGAGGTAGCTGGTTACGCTTGTCTACATGTGTGAGAGCATGTTACACTTTTCACCCCGATTCATTTCTTTCTTTAAATTCTCCACCACTACAAACAACCACACAACTTGCAGTCCAAGCCTTCATTTCCAGAATCCTTCTTCCATGCTAGAAACCCAGATGTAGGACAAGCAGGATGTGTGTGTGTGTTTGTTGGGGAGGGGGGGTGGGGGGGAGGGAGGTGGAGAGAGAAGAAAAAAGCCAACTAATCACAGCTACAGCCATCAAGGTAGAGGGCCAGGTGCAACAGTCCGTCACTGTTAATGTTCACACACACACACACACACACACACACACACACACACACACACACACACACACAAACCCACATGCACACACACACACACACACATTTTTTATCTCTAAAATAGACCCACAGACAATTTTTTCTCTCTTTCAAATAGTCATTTATTTTACCCAGCAACTAAAACAACCATGACAATGACCACACAATGAATGGAATGTAAAATGAGTCAGTTTCGAATAATTATGTCACAATATTGCAAGTGCACTTCAAATGCACCTCCACGGCCAGGGTCACAGCATTCTGAATAACTGTGTTCCACATGTGAATGCTAGGAGCAGGTAGCTGTCTGCAAGGAATTAAACTGCACTATACAAGCGCACATTAAGCCCTTTACTGCCACAAGTGGTAACATTTCCAGCCTTCAAACAGGGGATTTTCCAGACTTATGACAAACCTATAACTTAAATTTGAAGTGCATTTTGAAGCAAGTCCTTTTACAAGCTAATGCAAAACAAAACCATTTATTTTAATTTTAATAAATCACGTTTTTGTCATTTTCAAGTGACAGTGCAACAAACGTGGCAGTGAATGGGTTAACATTGACACTCATTTTCAGAACCCAGGTTACCCACCGATTTACATCAGATTTGCAAGTTAGATCCGTCAGTGATAATTCAGCATCTAACTATAATATAATGCCCTCAAGAACAGCAGATGTGTCAAATGAATTCCTATAACGTCTTCAGGGACTACAGCTCCAAGTGTTGAGCATGACTGGAAAGCATGATAAAAGTGTACAGCACTCTCTGAGGGGTGGACCTTAGCATGACTCAACCAATGTGTTTATGGGAGAGAAGAAGAAAGAAAGAAAGAAAGAAAGAAAGAAAGGAAAAGGGCTTATCTTAAAGGGTGTACTTGAACCATCATATCCTGATACACATCTGCTACACAAGCCAACCATGTCCTTGATGTTACAGACTTGGTCAAAATGGCAGCTCTCAAGGAATCATGTTCATTTTGTTTTTTGTCTTTTTTTGTTTTGTTGTTTGTTGTTGGCAACATCACAACATCATTTTTCATCAATGAAACCATGAACTGACTAAAGAACTGGTTGAGTGTGTTTTTTTTTGTATTAAAAAAATAGTATTCAAGTCCTCTCATTCATTCTTTTATGCCTGGAGTCCCCTTTAACACTTAAACCACTTGTGCAGCAACCTCTAAGGCGTGGACCATAGGGTGACTCAACCAGTGAGTTTAGGGGAGTGAAAGGGGGAGGAAAGAAAAAAGCACCAACAAAAAGCTAATTAACGGTTTATTTTAAACCATGTACTAGGACCACTTTTGCCCAAGGAACAATTTAAAACATGCTTGAGTGAGGGATAATTGATTTAGTAATTTCAGTCATGCAATCAGACACTGAGCAAATAATGGACTTTAATTATGTTGGCATATTCTATTGAGATCTGTCCAGTTTTGGATTAACAACAACAAACAAACAAAAAATCCTTAGTCAACTCATGTAGTCAACCTGTGTCCAATAAAATAACCATATGTACATTCAATGCAATTGTCTGTCTTGAATTTTCCAATGGCCCTGAAAATGGGTCACGGTCACAAGTTTGTAAACTACCAGTCACTGACTGTGTAACTGCATACACGACTTTAATTATAATTATAGTTATAAGAATGAAACAGACATAATACGGTTTGACAAATCTCATTTAACAGGTACCCCAGAAAATGCCAAATCTACAAACAATGACCCAACTATTTAAACAAAAGATCGGTCACTGATCGTTATACTATACTCACTATTTCCGCAAGTGAGCTAGTCATCATTAAATAATGCCATAGTTTGTTGCTGAAACTTTCCACAGGGTGCATGTTATAGTAATGCTGCTGGAGTTGGTGGTACCAAAAAAACACCTGTAACATTTTCCTTACTCATACCATCTATTTAGCAGCTAAAATACATGTACATAGACAGAGCTCAGGAGCTGTGTGAAAGTCGAGGTGGCCGTCCTGGGCTCCCGTCCCTAATAAGCCTACGGTTTCTGTGGATGTAAAGCAACACTGAACTGTCAGAGCTCAGGAGCTGTGTGAAAGTCAAGGTGGCCGTCCTGGGCTCCTGTCCCTAATAAGCCTACGGTTTCTGTGGATGTAAAGCAACACTCAACCAATGTACAATACATACCTGTACAGATGCTTTTCCACCATGGCATTTAAGTAAACACTTCGACATATTTATTTCAGTCATAATTCTACTGTATTCTTAAAGTCTGACACAGAAGTCACTGCCAGCCTTTTGAGAAAACAACAACAACAACAACAAAAACATACACTAAGGTCAGTGCAAAGGGAGCTTCAAGCAAAGATGCAAATAGGTCTCAAAATAAAATAAAAGAAGCACAGATATTTCCATTTGTAGGCTTTAGGTGGTTTTTCTATCAATATATAGGCAAGTGCTTTTTTGCGTCAAAGTTGAGCTTCTTGGGGCAGAGCTATGTTAGTTCACGTTTTACTGACAATTAGTACAAAAAGAATGGCTCAAAACCTGTTAAATACACATCTGCTACACAAGCCAACCATGTCCAGGATGTTACAGACTTGGTCAATATGGCAGCTCTCAAGGAATTGTTTTAGTTTTGTTGTTGTCTTTTTCTGTTTTTGTTGTTGTATTCTTTGTTTTTCCAACACCATAACACCATTTTTAACTAACTAAACCACGAATTGACTTAAGGACTTCAGTGTGTATTTTTGCATTGTTTTTTTAATTTTGTATTCCAGTCCTCTCGATCGTTCTTGTATGCTTGGAGTCCCCTTTAACACTTATTACACCAGATCAAAGTAACAGAGTGATTTATATCTGTAAGATTTCCTTTCTGTAAGATTTTCCATTCTGAAAGTTTTTCTTTTACTGTAAAATAGGTTTTGCTTTAGAAGGGCAATTTTGCCTAAATCATAGCTTTTTGTGTGAATCTTTTCTAGCAGAACAATGCTCATCTTGACCTTGTGTATTGCTTTGATATAGCTATCCATTGTGTTCTCAATTCCAAAGTCCACGCATTCTCATTTTTAAAGTCCATGCCTAAGCAGCAGTTAAAAAGTATCTCTGGCAATCATTTATCACAGGTTGGCTATCATAATTACTTGAAAGAATTTGCAAAAAAATTGATTTTACAAAGCCAAGGACATCACACCATTGATCACCTGGAGGAGAGAGGATGGCAAGAGGAAGTGCTAGACAATCTTCCTTGAAAGGACGAGAGAGGGCCAGTGTCAATCAGACGAACACTGGAACCGTTTCAAAGGCGACATTGTGGAAACTTCTGAGAGACGGGGTGGAGCACATAATTATGGGCTTTTCTGATAACATAAATACCATCTTGACTTGAACTGTGATAAAAATAAAGGAGAAAGAATGAAATAATTAGCATTATAATTAAATACCTTTCCACAGCAGCATTCTCTAATGTTTGAGCTCACAGCACAGGTTTGACAGCAGTGTTCCCTGATATTTGAACTCGTAGCACAGGTCTGACTCGGTTTTACCATGCAAAATAATTGTTTTACAGCATACAGTCAGAAACCTGATTGCCCAAAGTAAACAGTAGTTGTCACTCAAACTAAACCATCAAATGAAGTACTGCAGACTATGTTTTAAATACAGTTCTGTTACAGGAACAGTCAGTTACTTAGTCACTAGATTTTAACATCCCATCAACTGCACAGGGTAACCAAGCTCTGTTATAAGCAAATGCATATTTCAAACTCTTCTCATAAAAGGTCAGCCTTTTCTCTTTGACAGTCAAATACACAAAATCAACCCCTAAACAAATATCAAACAAAACACATACACACAAACATCAAACACAATTTTTTTCAGAGTTGGTCCCTTCAGTGTGGCCCTTCTTAAAATAAATCATATTTCAACAACAACAAAACAAGCATATAAGGCTAAGCCAGGACATGCTAGTATCGTTGACTGCTCTGTCTATCAGTACCAGATCAAAGAAAAGTACAAAACAGGAATGGACAGAAATAATCCAATTTAAAACAGTACATAAATGCACAAAGGCAAATACCAGAGCCATATGGCAGCAAGCTGCACATACCAACTACCATTATCTCCTAGATGCTCAACAAGAGCCATACAAGAAAAATGACAAGACAGAAAGAGCAAGAGAACTAGGCAGAAAGGTGAGACAGGAGATTGTACAGAGGGTGAGACAGGAGATCGTACAGAGGGTGAGACAGGAGATTGTACAGAGGAATCAAATGGCAGCCCTGAGATTCCAGACAGGAGCATGACATGAAAACTTGCTCCAACTTGTGAGTCACCTCACTCAACAGCAGAAATATCAAGCAAAAATAATCCAGTTCCACTTGGTACCTGCTTTTTATTTTCATTTCCACACAGCTTATGTTCAACTCACACTCAAAACGGTAAATACATTTTTTACACATGCATGTGTGTGCATGCATACATGGATGAGCGCACACACACACACACACACACACACACACACACACACACACACACACACACACATACATATGTGTGTGTGCATGCATATGTGCATGAGCACACACACACACGCGCATGCATGCACACACACACACACACACACAGTGCATGCATGCATGCACATGGCCATATGGGTGGCTATAGGGAAGTATAGCAGGAGAGACAACCTGTTATTATCACTCACGATCACATCAAGAATGGTACAAAACAATGTATCACATTTTTATGCTTTTCCATCCACGATGCCGACTTAAACAGCTGAGATCTGAATCCCTCAGAATTCAGTCTGTTCCATGTTATCTTTAGGCAACCAAACCAGGCATTATGCATGTACCTCAGGCCACACAAAATATGACCAGACTGCTCATAATAACCCCTTGAACATTTTTGTACCTTTCGGCACAAATCCCTATCTAGAACGATAGAGGAACGATACTAAAAACAGAATGCCATCTGGATGCAGCAGCTTTATTTTTGTTGTCCCCAAAACTTAACTGCCACTGACAATCAAGTTCATACTGTTTATAGATGCAACTCAAATGTTACTCACTTCCTGTAAACTATAATTTAAATAAACATAATACAAATTTTGAATACACACTTCAAATAAATCTTGTGCTAAACCTGCAAACAGAAATTAATTCAACCAAATACCAGCTCCATTCTGTCAATTCTTTGGTAAATGTATGAGAACTCTGAAAGCTGAAAAGCTCGCCTCCGTGAACGTAAAGCACCAAGAAAGAAAAGCTGAAAAGAATGGGAAACATTTTTTCACACAATTTCACATAATATCAGTTTCAACTGTAATTACACAGCTTCAAAAAATACAGTTGCTTTGAATGAGTATGAACTGAAAAGAATGCTAACCAAAACTGTTTCACCCTTAAAATCACAAGCAATAATACATTATCCCGTCCTTCTGGAGTACAGAGTTCACCCTGACACTTAAAGGGAATCCCAAGCCAAGAATTATAACAGGTCCTATCCCAAGCCAATAATTATCATGGTTCTATCAATATAGAAATGCAAAAAAAAAAAAAACAAAGAAGAAAGAAAAACTGAAGTCTGTTCAGTTTATGGTCTAGTTTGTTCAAATTTGACATTTGAAAGTTGCAAAAACATGGCCAGCTCTGCCATTTTGTCTGTGGCAGTTTCCTGTCTGTGATGTCATGAACATGATCAGACTGTGTGGCAGAAGGGTATATCACATAATGAGCCAACTTCCTTTTCTGCTCTTCATTAGTAAGGACTGAACCAGCATGGATGTGCCCTGTGGAGCTCAAATTTGAAGCAAACATGTAATAAATATTGATATAATAACTATACAAACATAACAAAACCTGCAAATAGAAACATTTGCACATTTTCTGTTTTGGGGCCAACTCTTGTCTTGGCTTGGGGTTTTGGTTTTTGCTTGGTGTCTCCTTTAACTCCAATAAAAGAATACACAACTACAAATACAATTCACCCAACTGTATTCTTTCCTGAGTTTTCAAAATGCACTGTCAGGGAAACTCAAAGCTAGTAGTAATACTGTCAACCTTTTACATTTTTCAATTTTTATTTATTCATTGTTAGTGCTTATCTTTTAATTCTTTAAATTTATCATTATAATTGTAGTCATTTGTTTTAATCACGTTCCTACTGGGAATTTGGAGCGCTTCACCTGAGCAAAGCCAGCTACAACCAAGCAGCTGCTGCCCAATCCTGGCTCAGAGCGATCAATGTGTCGATCCTGAGCCTGGTTCCAGACCACTTTGCCTCATCAGCCCACATCCCATCTCCTTGCAATGACTATAAGTTGTATAACCAGCAGCAAGAGGTGGGTCACGGTGAAATACTGCAGTGAAGTCCACCGGAGGAGGAGGAAGGCATTTGCTAGACATAGGGTACACGGTGGGCAGCAGTTAAGGCTTGGCATCCATCGTGCGTAGTGGTGGTGGTGGTGGTCACAGAATGCCTCTTCCCCGAGTTAGCGGGTCCGTTTCACAGTCATATCACAGCATCAGGCAAAGAGTGGTGCATTTCCTATATCCACCACAGCAGCCAACGGTCTGTCCTTGGTTGACTAAAACTAACGTCATCAATCAAGCCACTGTTTGGGGCTGACCTTGTACTCCAAGTGCAAGAAGTCCTGCAAGACACGGCAAAGCAGTTATGAAAGATATCTAGGATACAGGAATAAAGGTGAATGATTTGGAGAATTGTCGTACTCATTGCTTCTGTTCCACAGAGAGAGGGGGGATGAGGGCCGGGGGAAAAAGAAAAGCAGACACACAGACTGACAGAGGCTCCAGTATGAGTATATTCCTTCCCTCCCTCCCTCCCTCCCTCCCTCCCTCCCTCCTTCTCTCTCTCTCTCTCTCTCTCTCTCTCTCTCTCTCTCTCTCTCTCCTCCCTCCCTCTCCTCCCCCCCCCCCCCCTCCCTCCCTCCCTCCCTCTGACTTAAATCAATTTCGCTGACAAAGGTTTGCTATATTGGGTCTTTGTGTGAATGTTATAAGTGCTTTCGCTGCCACAAAGTGTGTGTGTGCATGTGTGTGTGCGTGTGTGTGCAGGTGCTTTCGTGCATGCATGTGTGTATGGTGTTATGCGAGTCAAAAATGCCGTGGTTGCTGTAGCCACAGACAGGCAGCCTCTCGTTAGAACCACTGCTGTGCATGCTGCTCTGGTCACTACAAGTCTGCCGTCCAGGCACGTGAATCGGGCCCTCTATCTTACCTCCTGTTTGAAGTACTGTTCTTTGACTGTCGAAAGGGTGTGGCTAGGTTCCAGTGAAACACAGCCTTCAGCACAGCAGCAGTACAGTTCCACCTGCAACAGCACAATCCAAATGATCAGAAACAAAGGACACAGGCCAGCAGGCATGAGGCAGACAGACAAGGTGATTCACGTAAGTATAAAGCCCGTTCTTAATTGGGCAAATGTATGTTCGCGAACCTAGTTGGGAGTATTCGGCGAACCTACTTGGTTCTTAATTAGGCGAACTTTTCTTCGCGAACCTAGTTGGAAGTATTCGTCGAACTGCAACGAAGCTATATTCGGGGTCCAAAAAGCATCGCTCAACATGTTCTGGGAACATTCGCCCTATTCAACGAACATTGCCTCTGATCGGCTGAGAGCAGAGCTCTCCTGTGGAGGAGGAAGAAATACAAATACAAATGGGTGTCTGTGTCGCTAGGTTCTTTACTCGCTTCAGAGGGAATTTGTTTATTTGTCGACTTGTGGGAGGTGCGGCCTTGTCTCAGGGACTCAGAATGAGATATAGTTAGTTGAATTACCCTGTGAGGGATGATTAAAGTATATTGACTTGACTTTGGCCTACATTTTTGATCATGCTGTCTGCTGCGCATCTGCCGCAAGTTCAGGCAGAAGCTTGCATCTCATTACAAGCCAGTTGAGAATGAAGTAAAGTTTGTCAAACTGTCCGAACCATGTTCGGCAAACTATAAGTTCAATTAAGAAACGAATCATAGTTCGTCGAACTGTCCGAAGTATGTTCGGCGAACAAACATTCGCCCAGTTAAGAATGGGCTTGGGATACCCACCAAGGCAAGATTAAAATGTTATATGCTGCATAGTTATTCATTCTTCAGCCATGGTAAGCTCCCTACATAACAGCATCCACCCTCATCCTCAAGAGAAATCCTCCAAAGACAGTTGTTGCTGCCCATGTAGAGGGTACAGGGGTGTAACAAAACCAGCCAAACATGCAGTCCTTTCACCGTATAAAGTGCACTTGTCAGCGTACAATTGTTGACTCCCAGAGTGGTCAGCTGGGGAACACTACAACATTAACAATTTGCACGCCGATTCTCTAAAAGTCCAGCAAATCACTGTGTAGCACAACAAAGCCAGCAGCCTAATCCCCACACCCTGGCCGCCCACACACACAGATCAAGAAGAGATAGTTTACCACATGATCTTCAGCGAGCACAAGCTTTTTACGAAGAAACAACTCAACGTTGTTGACTGTAGCCTCGCCAGTCACTCGCACAAACTTCTTGTCCAGTCTCTGAAATTGAAGGAAACAAGATTTTAAACAAATTAAAAATCACACGCATTAAGAAACAGATGCTGTATTTAGTAATCACAAGATTTCTTGCAACTGAAAAATGTAAAAGTTAACAAACAATATTATAAACAAAAAGGTAACATTCAACCGATTCGATCAAATCACATCACATGCTATGCTTAGTTTTTCAGTCACATTTTGACTTCATGTGATTGAGAAACCAGGTGATCATCACTTAAACAGTGTAAATCTGTGGAGCTCCAAAAGGCTCCATCATACATTCAATTAGTTTGATACTGTATTTCATATGAAAACAAAGTCTCAGAAAATGTAAATGTCGATTTGGAAATGGGGAAAGGGCAATGCTACATTTATCTCTCTCAATAAGGGCCAGTAGGATACATGTTTTCTCAAGCATAAATTACACAAATGAATCTTACAAAAATGTCTATGGCAATACAACTTTGCAATCATAAACCCAATACACAACTGTACTGGATCCTCTTCTTGTTGTTTTTTCTTCAACAACCACTATTTCTTCTTGTTTTTGTTTTTTGTGTGTGGTCGTTTTTGTTCTTGTTGTTTTTGTTTTTTGGGTGGGGTCTTTTTGGGGGGTTTGTTTTCACCTTTTGTAAGGTTCATTGCAATAGACCTTGAAATTAGGCCAATATCTTCAAATCAACCCAATATCTCTGAAATTAGGCCAGTGTCTCTGGAACTAGGTCAATGCACCTGAAATTAGGCTAATGTCTCCAAAGTAACATGGTATGAATGTATGATCAAAGTCAACACATCACTATCATAATGATATATAAAACACCGACAACATGAAGAAGTGCCTGGAAATTTTGCCATCAGCATATTTTTCATACATAGACAACCACCTCACTCATTACACAGATTGTGATTCACATATTTTCAAGTCATCATCTTGTTCTGAAAACATGTAGTTAGAGTCAAACTGGTAGTGGAAGTGTGTTTGATCCCATTAACATACAGTGTTTATCCAAAGAGCAAAAAGCACAACTTTAACAATTAGTGAATTACATGTACATCCAAATAGTGTCTGATACTGGTATTGCATGCATGCACATGTACTTACTTTCTCTAGCGGTGACGAACTGAAACAGAACAGCACATTATACTTTTATTTTCAGTAACACTAACAGCTTAGCCTTAAAAGGGTTCTTATTTGATGCTGGTCACAAAAAAGTGTGAAATGGTCATAAAAATAACTGTACCATTTTAAACAAATTACTTTTTACATTATATATCAAATATATACATTCCAAAATAAGAAACAGATAAGAGAGAGGCAGTAATTCCCTTTGTTTCAAAAATACGATGGACTGCTGTGGGTGGACTTGGTAATGTTTATGACACTGCCACACTCAAAGCATCATATATATATACATATATATACATTACAAAATTAAGACTAGCTTACCTTAAGTGCAGTCTAATTGTAATTTTGTCGACCATGATGAAGCGAGGAAGAGATCACATGTAGGTCAAACCGAACATGTTTGAATGAATCAATTTGCCACAAGAGTGAAGAAAAATGGTTTTCTTCTACCTAGAAATGCAGACATGATGAGAAAGGAAGACTGTGGTCCAAAAACTTCAAAGAAAGAGTCTGGGCAGTTAGTCAAAACCATCCAAAAACTTAATGCCAATGTACCAGCATGTCTGCATGTGACAAACCTCATGGCAAAAATGATTTCGCGAGCAAAGCTCTCGTGTGATCAGATTCCTCACGGAATCATGGGAGATAAAACTGAGCATTAATTAATTTACCCATGACAAATAAAATGAGTCAAAACACCAAAACTGCTTTTCACGTAAACCAAACAAATTGCAACGACCATTTCATGACTGAAGTTAACAGCCAGTCCCATAACAACAAAACACGTGAACTATGTAGATCCACATGTATACATGACCGTTTCATGACTGAAGTTAACAGCCAGTCCCATAACAACAAAACACGTGAACTATGTAGATCCACATGTATACATGAGCGTTTCATGACTGAAGTTAACAGCCAGTCCCATAACAACAAAACACGTGAACTATGTAGATCCACATGTATACATGACCGTTTCATGACTGAAGTTAACAGCCAGTCCCATAACAACAAAACACGTGAACTATGTAGATCCACATGTATACATGACCTTTCATGACTGAAGTTAACAGCCAGTCCCATCACAACAAAACACGTGAACTATGTAGATCCACATGTATACATGACCGTTTCATGACTGAAGTTAACAGCCAGTCCCATCACAACAAAACACGTGAACTATGTAGATCCACATGTATACATGACCGTTTCATGACTGAAGTTAACAGCCAGTCCCATAACAACAAAACACGTGAACTATGTAGATCCACATGTATACATGACCATTTCATGACTGAAGTTAACAGCCAGTCCCATAACAACAAAACACGTGAACTATGTAGATCCACATGTATACATGAGCATTTCATGACTGAAGTTAACAGCCAGTCCCATAACAACAAAACACGTGAACTATGTAGATCCACATGTATACATGAGCATTTCATGACTGAAGTTAACAGCCAGTCCCATAACAACAAAACACGTGAACTATGTAGATCCACATGTATACATGAGCATTTCAGACTGAAGTTAACAGCCAGTCCCATAACAACAAAACACGTGAACTATGTAGATCCACATGTATACATGAGCATTTCAGACTGAAGTTAACAGCCAGTCCCATAACAACAAAACACCGTGAACTATGTAGATCCACATGTATACATGACCATTTCAGGACTGAAGTTAACAGCCAGTCCCATAACAACAAAACACCTGAACTATGTAGATCCACATGTATACATGACATTTAGGACTGGTTAACACCAGTCCATAACAACAAACAGTGAAACTATGAGATACTGCTAAAATCTGAACGTCTGACTGAGCTTTCTAAAACAAGATCCAAACACATAAAAGGTTCGAAAGAACACCATTTACTAGGACAAAAAAACACAATCTGCTTTTCGTCTTTTCTTTTTTTGGTCCTAATAATGCCGTTCTTTTGAATCTTTTATGTGTTTGGATCTTGTTAAAGAGTCAGCTGCTTCTTACTGTTTCATTTTTACCACAAAATTTCACATCAATGACTTTACTACTGGGCGGTTCAGGCGGGGCTGTTAACTCCTTTGACTTTGACCCGGTATCGCTTAAGTCCCTTGGCCGCTTCTACTTCCGGTACATACTTTCTTCAAAATGGAAGGCAGTGACAGTGAATCTGCGAGGTTTACATTGCCAACTTTAAAGGCATTTTTGAAGGCCCGAAGTCAGAATGTATCTGGCAACAAGCGACAACTTGTTGCTCATGCTATAGGATACCCAAAACCGCATTTTTTCCACAAACTCACGATTTTCTGGTCAGTCGAAAAATGATGTAAAGACACTTTTTTCCACCCTCCATCACAATTTTTGCAAACGATGATGATGAAGTGATGCTTAATGTTCTTGGATGTCGGCTGACATATTAGAGACAAGCTGAGACCAATGCCAAAGCATGGTTCAATAATTCTTTACGTCCACGAAGCCAGAAGGCTCGCTAGGACGGACAGCCCAGGACGGCCACCTCGACTCTCCTGAACTATGATTTTTGCAACTGCAACAGTGGTGGCATTTGTACTGCTTGGCAATTCTAGGGTCAACTTCTATTGTTATACACAGTGTGAACCAACGCCTACTCAGAAATCGGCCCGGAAGTGACAGCTGCGACCTTTCACTACTTCTTGTGCAAAAGATTGTGAAGGACGTTCAATCATGCAAACCAGTTTCACTGAATGGCCCAATATCTTCAGCTACTCACCATTTACACTGCAGGCTGAGAGAAACGAGCGGTGCCGACTTGCCATTTGGATGATGTGAGCTTGAACTGTAGTGTGCTGGGGCTGGTCCCCATCCTGCTCTCTGCACTGGGGGCAGCAGCTTGGTGTCTAGACAACACACACTTCTGTGAAAACTCTCTTGAGACACACAACTCCTCCACATTATGAAACTGCATTTGTATCCTTGCATTTCAAATTCATTTGAGACAGTTCTGCTGAAAGTCAAAAATGCAGTTTTAATAATCCCAGCTACTTTCTTCTTTTTTTTACCCCTGCTAGGGTGGGCACAGAAAAACGGGTTTGTGAGGGAGCTAGTACTAGTCAAATTTACTTTTTCTTCACCTTCTTTTTTATAAGAGTAGTCACAGTTGCTACAGTGAGTACTGCGCTACTTTTATCACAGCTTTAACAGCAGTCTCTGTGTGTTGCAGTACCACCGAACCAAAGCTTAATCTTCCCAAAACATGGATCTGGGATGTTTCAGCATGCACAAATCTTGTCAAGTCTTAGTTGTTAGTGTGAGCCGGTTTGGCCTAGCGGTAAGGCGTTAGGCTGGCAAGCGGAAGGACCTCGGTTCGATACCGTTTCGGCTCTCCTTTCTCTTCAAAAAGGTTGTGGTTTGTGGACACTGTCTTGTGTCTTTGTCCATCACTTCCTATTGAAACATTAAAATGGCTCTCATCGCTGCCATCTCAATGCAGAAGTCATTCTGGTGGTGACAGTGTAGCGAAAGGTATATACTCTCCCTCTTCCCCCACCTCCATACCCCCTTCCCCCCATTCTCCCCGTCCCTAATAAGCCTTATGGTTTGTGTGGACGTCAAGCACCATGTTTACTTACTTACTTAGTTGTTAGTGTTATTTGTTAGTTCCTGTGGTGCACACAAAGACAAGACAGGCACTGGAGAGTCTGCAATGCAAACACTAATGTGGAAGAACGGAAAAAAAGTCTGTAACCTGCCCTGATCAGGCAGGGAATGGCTACTTTACTAATTACAGAATTCAAACTCTGAAGCTTTAATACTCAAGGATAGTAGCATTAGGTCCATTTCAACCTAACAGCTAGCCCGTTGGCATTGCTATAGAATATCTGTAACAAGGTGCGTATACAATGCAGAATGTGATACATTATTAAATGGTTTTTGGTTGACAAGTCTACTTACTGATTATACATTATTAAATGCTTTTTGATTTGACAAGTCTACTACTGATTATACATTATTAAATGCTTTTTGATTTGACAAGTCTACTACTGATTATACATTATTAAATGCTTTTTGATTTGACAAGTCTGCTACTGATAAGGATGTATGTGTACAAGTTAGGACTCTTCAGAGACTTTCACTCACATTCTGATAAGGATGTATGTGTACAAGTTAGGACTCTTCAGAGACTTTCACTCACATACTGATAAGGATGTATGTGTACAAGTTAGGACTCTTCAGAGACTTTCACTCACATACTGATAAGGATGTATGTGTACAAGTTAGGACTCTTTGGAGACTTTCACTCACATACTGATAAGGATGTATGTGTACAAGTTAGGACTCTTCAGAGACTTTCACTCACATACTGATAAGGAAGTATGTGTACAAGTTAGGACTCTTCGGAGACTTTCACGCTCATCCTAAGGCTAATCAGATCATTGTGATGATCACGCAGGGCCTTAAAACAATTAAACTATAAAGCAAGTACAATAAGTACTTGCATAGAAATTTCAGTTGCCATCCAGGATTACAGTTGTTGTTTTCACTGTCTACACATCCCCCGGACAGGAGTTCCTGGTGGGTGTGGTAATTTAAGCACGCTGGTTTAAACAGATCTGAGCTCCCTACACACTGTAGCAAATGACTTAAATCAAAGAACCGTGGCCTCAAACAGCCAAAGCCAAACAAACAAAGCAGCAGCAGACCTTTCTCTTTTTTACATTTCTACTCTATTTTGCACAACAAAATTGTTTGTTACACTGAAAGCTTTAGTTGTGATAAATCAGACACTATCTGTCTGGTGAAGTAAACACACTATAAAATAAAACCAGTTAAACAATATATCAATAAGTGAATTTGATTTTTTAATGATTTTCTAGTGGTTGCCATGCAAATAATCGTCATATTCATAACCTTTCTTCTGCACCATATAATATGTACACATCCATGTCCTTACCATTTTCAGCATAAAATTTCTTCTCCTTTGCAAGTTCCTCTGCAAAGAAAACAACAACAGTTCGTCAGCATTTTAAAACATGTAGCTATCCACACTGCTCTCACTGGAACCATGGAGAAGCATGCACTGTGGCAGCATAGATCACTGATGGGTTGGCGAACAACATTTTGTTAGCATTTTAAAACGTAATTAGTCACACTGCTGTCACTGGAACCTCGGAGAAGCATGTGTTGTGACAGCATGGATCGCTGATGGGTTGGCACACTTAAACTAAAGATAAATGAGAATGTCAAGTCTGTAAAAAAAAAAAAAAAGTGGCAGTACAATGGCATTCTCGCTCAGTGATTGTTTGCATGCACAATTACAATAACAATTAACATGCTTGTGTAAGCAGTACAAGCCTGAGCACTGGTGCAAAAATGTGTCCGTTATCTTCTAAATGTTGATTATGTAAATAAAATCAGTTGGGCTCTTTAAAAACCACAGCATTCATCTACAGTTTTCTCTAAGGCTTTTACTCTGACCTCTTCTTCACAGTACACACACACACACACACATGCACCCCCCCCCACCCACACGCACCCACACATGCATGCACACACACACACACACACACATGCATGCACACACACACGCACACATGCAAACACACACAGAACCACTTCAGAGATGGACAGTTCAAATTCAAACTCATCTGTATAACACGTCTAAGCCTACCTTCCGCAACAGCTGGGAGGAGCCCATAGACAATGTCCTGTAGAAGCCGGTCTAACCTGAGAAAAAAAAGAGGTATATCATATAATAAACCTTCTCCTTTTTTTTTTTAATTAAAAAGAGGTATTTTCATTGACAAAATAATATGAACATGCTATGGCACAAAGTCAAAGAAACAATCATGATCTTTATCGACAAATATGACCTCTACTGTGCCACAAGGTCAAAAGAACAATCATATTCATTTCTGTTTATATAATTATTCTTTACACAGCATTTCCAAAGTTGGTGCTGATATAATGTAGTGGGACTGGGAGTGTGTATGTATGTGTGTGTATGTATGTATGTATGTATGTATGTGTGTGTGTGTGTGCGTGTGTGTGCGTGCGTGCGTGCGTGCGTGCGTGCGTGCGTGTGTGGTGCGTGCTGCTGTGGTGTGTGTGTGTGTGTGTGTGTGTGTGTGTGTGTGTGTGTGTGGTAGTGTGTGTGTGTCACTGTGTGTGTGTGTGTGTGTGTGTGTGTGTGTGTGTGTGTCACTACATGTGTGTGTGTCACTCTGTGTGTGTGTCACTCTGTGTGTGTGTCACTCTGTGTGTGTGTGGTGTGTGTGTGGTGTGTGTGTGTGTTTGTGTGCGAATGCGCATGCGCCTGTATACATGTGCATGTGGGCAGTCAATGGATACATCACACTTCACATGGGTCATACCTGATATGCACAAAAGGGTCTGTGGGATGAATCAAGATTTGACATGTAGGACACTGCAGACTGCGCTCCAAATGCCTCACTATGCAGCTCTTGCAAACTGGGACAAATCAAAAGATTCACACTATGTGCAGCTCTTGAAAACTAGGACAAATCAAAAGATTCACACTATGCTGCTCTTGCAAACTGGGGCAAATCAAAAGATTCACACTATGCAGCCCTTGCAAACTGGTACAAATAAAAAGATTCACACTATGCAGCTCTTGCAAACTGGGACAAATAAAAAGATTCACACTATGCAGCTCTTGCAAACTGGGAGTGGGACAAATAAAAAGATTCACACTATGCAGCCCTTGCAAACTGCGACAAATCAAAAGATTCACACTACACAGCTCTTGCAAACCGGGACAAATCAAAAGATTCACATGCCATATTATACTTAATAAGTTTTGTAGATTAAACCAAATCTTTCAAGCTGCAGAAACTGACTTCACTTTGTTAATCAAAAAGTGCCAGAAACACATGAATGTTTTATATACATGTACATATTGAGGCTAAGTTTGGCAACAACAATAACATTCCACTTTTTTACCAGACTTGAGGGCACAGTGTACGGTTTCATATACATGTACAACTATTACAAATTATAAAGTCAGAGTGGACTGGTCCATTAAGGTCCCTTCTCTATGATCCACAAGATATCAAAGGTTCTCACTTTAGGGTGTGGACTACCTCTGAACTTATAGCTGTGCAAGCTTTACCTGCTGCCAGAAGTCCTGCATTTCTGATTTTAGTTTTCCCAGTTCATTTAACTTCATTACAAAGGATTGGTTTTTTAAAAAAGTAAAGGGTTTAATAAACCTGTCTTGAAAGAACTAAAAAATAAGTGAGTTACTGGAATTATCAGAATCAGTCAGATATAATTTAAACACTCTTTAATGCAAAACTTCACGCTAAAGGACTTCACCCTAAAGGAGTTTGTCCTTAAATTGAAAGCATGAGGTGCCACTATAATTCAAATTATTGGTTTCTTGAGCAAGTTGAAGCAGTTTTGAAAAGCTCCCTATTCCTTTAGATTTAACTGGTTAAACTTAGTTTAAACAAGCACAAATTTGTTATCCTGACTATGCAATAAAATTATCAAAGTTTGCAACTTGTATAGAAATTGATATTATGTATATCTGAACATTATCAATTTGAAATTTATATAAATTTGCACACTCACAGGAATGCATACACTCAGTGATGGTGGCAGCTTCATACAGGTAACCTTTGCAGATTCCACAGGTGATGTACTCATTGATATTGGCTATGGGCACCCACAACTTGTGATTGTCATCTATACGATTTTTGTGCGGGACTGTAGTTGTGTCTGTACTGAGGCTGGTTGTGTTCACATTGACATTGTCTATCATGGAGTCTGGTTCAGATGAACTTGAACTGTTCATTTTACATTCAGCCATATCTCTCTGTGGAAGTTGCAGTCACAATGGGTTGCACTGCAGCATCAGTGGGAAATCCAGCAGTTGGCTTTACTGTAACTGTGTAAGTGGATGCTTTTGGGGAACTGGTTTAACCTGCAGAAACAAAGAATATGATCAAAGATTCAAAATGCAAGTGTTCAGTTATCAAGCAGTCAAATGTCAATCAATGAAGCAAGTAAGCAAATAATCATAATGTCAATTGTCATCCTTGGTCACAAAACTTACCAGCCTTTTTTGTTCTTTTACAGTTTTAGTTTTTTCTATTGGGTCAAAGCAACACAAACAGGGCCAAGGTGAATGGAGTGGAGGGAAGAAGGGAGGATGGGAGCAGAGAAATGTCTCAAAAGATGCTGTCACTGGTCTCAAAAGATGCTGTCACTGGATCCAAATAACAACAGATGAACAGTAATCAGGGTTTTTATCATAATCATATTATAATTACCAGTAAATGTTGTCAAGACTGCTCATTAAAAATATCACTGTGTGTGTGTGTGTGTGTGTGCATGCGTATGTGTGCGTGTGTTAGTGTGTGTGTGTGTGTGTGTGTGTGTGTGAGAGAGAGAGAGAGAGAGAGAGAGAGAGAGATGTTGTGGGTGTGGGTGAGTGAGAGAGAGAGAGAGAGAGTGTGTGTGTCACTCTGTGTGTGTGTGTGTGTGTGTGTGTGTGCGTGCCTCTGTGAGAGAGAGAGAGAGAGAGACAGAGACAGAGACAGAGACAGAGAGAGACAGACAGACACAGAGAGAGAGAGAGAGAGAGAGAGAGAGAGGTGAGTGTGTGTGTTGTGTGTGTGTGTGTGTGTGTGTGTGTGTCTGTGACATGTGTGTGTGTGTGTGTGTGTGTGTGTGTGTGTGTGTGTGTGTGTATGTGTGTGTGCATGACATACATGTGTGTGTGTGTGTGTGTGTGTTGAGAAAGAGAGAGAGAGAGAGATGGTGGTGTGTGTGGGGTGGGTGAGAGAGAGAGAGAGAGAGAGAGAGAGAGAGTGTGTGTGTCAGTGTGTGTGTGTGTGTGTGCGCCTCTGTGTGTGTGAGAGAGAGAGAGAGAGAGAGAGAGAGAGGAGAGAGAGAGAGACAGAGACAGAGAGACAGAGAGACAGAGAGACAGACAGAGAGGGAGAGCGAGAGAGAGAGAGCGAGAGTGTGTGTGTGTGTGTGTGTGTGTGTGTGTGTGTGTGTGTGTGTGTGTGTTTGTGTTTGTCAGTGTGTGTGTGCATGACATACATGTGTGTGTGTGTGTGTGTGCGTGTGTGCACACATGTGTGCATGCATGTTCTGGCCATTCAACACACACACACAAAACACACACACACACACTCACTCACTCTCTCACACACACACACACACACACACACACACACACACACACACACACACACACACACACACACACACATATACACTACACAGAGAGAGTGCACTACTGACCAGGCATTACAACTTATAGTTATACCCCTTCAGGCTGTTTATCATTTCGCTTAGAGTCAATGTGACTGGCGCCAGAATTCAGGTTTTTGTTTTGTAGTTTTCACAGTTGAGTCTCACTGAGTCACTCTCTGCCTGCGTTGCTGCCGCCCTGCCCACACAGTGATTCTGAGGTATTGACTGGAAAACCTATCATGCAGTGACTACAATCAACTCAACGGCGACTGACAGATTACTGGCAATCTCACACAGACTAGGCTATCGTTGCAACATCCACTCTATTCCGCCGCCTCGAGTTTACGCACTGAGGCAACGCCGGACTGAATGATCCATAGATCACTTAACTGCCGGACTTGTCTGAAGTTCTTCAGCTGTGCAGAGGTATTCTGTGAAACCGTAGGGCGTTGTAGGTCTCGCTGCTTTCAGATGGTACAACTCGTCAGTCGCCTACTGGCTGCATAGCTGGCTGTTCTGGTTGGTTGAAGCGTTAACGTTTCACTGAGTCAGTTTTCGTCGATGCGACTTGTTGCAATGGGCTGAGTAGAAGCTTTTCTCACAGCTTCTCTCATTTATTCCTTTTATTCTCTTCCAGTAGCAGACGTAGATACAGTGCCAATTCCAATGACAGTGACAGAGACAATCAAGGTGTTCGCTCCCGACTGATGACAAACGGCTGTTCTAGTTCTAGCCACCACGAACTATCCCCGTCACTCGGCGTTATAGGGGTCACCGCCTTTCCACTAAAAATAAGCTTTTGTTCTCACAGCACATGGTACTTGTTTGCATCATGAGACCATCTTAATACATTAGCCTATCTACTGAGCCAAATGCAACAGAAAGTCTTGCACTGATTGTTTTACTTATCACCCGAACAACAGCCCGCTTACCTATAACGAGTCTGTGCACTGTACAGTATCAGGATTCCAGACTGGGGAACTAAATTGCAAAGCATCCCGACAACTGTTCTTGTTGTAAATTGCACACAATCTATGTCAAACTTTAAACTATTAATACAAAGAAAGGGAAATGAAAAAGACAAACGAGAAATGTTGTTTTACAAACCAATTTGTCTCCACGATGTGCAGTAATCGCCGACGGAGTGCATCGAACTCCACAGCTTTCCTCGATGAAACAACGTGTTTGATTGGCTTAAAAGAAGGCGGTCATGTGGATATGAGCCAACCAGAGGCTGTCGTAGGTGGCTGAAATACGCACAAATTTCCAAGATGGTGGGTATGCTGAGCACACGTGGTTGATATGTTTAGAAATTATCATTAGAAAAGCTATTTCAAAGATGTCATTAGTGCAGTGCTAGTTTGTAGTGTTCACGTAACTCGTAATTGATGGTTTGTGCCTACTGAGATTTCGCACTATATTCTTATTTTTTCACGTAAAGGTGTTGACCAGTCGTGCTTAGCGCTTGCTGTGACGTTTGTTTACCGTCAATATGCACTGCTGCAAAGCCTGTCCGCTGTTTGTTTTCTTTGTTGCAGGGTATTTTCTTCATAACACATACTTGTGTTATTACATTTTATAAATATTCAGATTCGTTGATTACAATAATGACTAACAAAAGTGAAACGATCTAAAAGGAGGCCGAGACATCGTAATAATTTAATCTTATTCAAGTTACTGCTTCCATTATGCATAACTCGGCACAAGCTCCAATTCTGTTATTGTTTAAATACTTGTGCTGCAGACTTTGCACTCTTGCAGAAAATGTTAACTGTGTGTAACTGATTACAGTGATTCAGTTGTAAACATTAGACAAGGGGTTTCTGGCTTGCTAGCCCAGCATGCTTATGGTACTAGTACTACTACAGTAGACTGTAAGTGTAACTACTATTACTGAGTACTATTACTATAGTGTAAGTGTAACTTTTGTAAAACTTACAACACGTCTACTGTGTACAGTCAATGTAATCTCTGTAACGTGGGTTGGAACTTGGACTCTCAATCAAGGCAGCACGAGAGGAATTTTCACTAATTTCAGTTCTTCTGTTTTTCAAATCAACGTGACCACATCAAATGTAATGTATTCAGTGGTTGTCAGTAAATTGAGTAATGGCACACACAGTTGTTAGTGCCCATCAGAAGTATCTTGCCTTTCAAAGTTTCATTTGCATGGAGCCTAAAGCCCATTCTTAATTGGGCAAATGTTTGTTCGCGAACCTAGTCAGTAGTTGGAAGTATTCGGCGAACCTAGTTGGTTCTTAATTGGGCGAACTTTTCTTCACGAACCTAGGTGGAAGTATTCATCAAAGCTATATTCAGGGTCCAAAAAGCTTTGCTCAACATGTTCTGGGAACATTCGCCCTATTCAACAAACATTGCCTTTGATTGGCTGAGAGCAGAGCTCTCCTGTGGATGAAGAAATTTTTTAAATGGATGACGGTGTCACTAGGTTCTTCACTTGCTTCAGAGGGAATTTGTTTATTTGTTGACGCAAGTTCAGGCCGAAGCTTGCATCTCATTACAAGCCAGTTGAGAACAAGTAAATTCTTCAAACTGTCCGAACCATGTTCAGCGAACTAAAAGTTCAATTAAGAAACGAATCATAGTTCATCGAACTGTCCGAAGTATGTTCGGCAAACAAACATTCGCCCAGTTAAGAATGGGCTTAAGGCTCCATGATTCATTGACTGTAAGATTAGTAAGATTACTAAGAATGATTGAGAATAAGATTGTAAAATGTAAATTTTCTAAAATGTGATATATTTAAATTTTAATAAGAAGGTCTTGTGCACTTTAAAGTTAAACAGTAACACTAACAGAGATACATAAATCATTAAATGTCTACTTAAGTACTTTAAACTTGTCAGCCAATGAATTCTGTCAGTACTGTTAGTGATAGACTGCTACAGTACTAATAAAGTGAATGAGTAATAGTAATATTAGAGTAATAGTTACTAGTACTACTAATAATACTATAGCCTTTAGAACTAAAGAAATATTTTATAATGTATATTACTATTAGACTATTACTATTATAGTCTTAATAGTATTATTATAGTGTTACTGTAAGTTGTAACACTAACAACACTCAGTAAACATTACTAACAAGTAACAGTGTAACTTACTGTAAAGGTGTAACTGTAAGTAACTGAATGGAAGCAGCTAGTGGGGGGTTGACCCCCGGTTATGGCAAAGTGACAGACTTTTTCTGTATTTGTGTCACTGCTTGTGCAGACTCCTCAGTGCCTATCAAAGTTGCAGGTGTACTACAATTGTACAAATACAATTAGTACAAATGCTGAGTGTCACTGTCACTGTGTGAGAGTGATAATAACTTACTGATACTAATTGCCTGCCAGTGCCAGTATATTTTTTCTTTTGCATTTTATTTACAGGCACAGAACCTGTTTGCACTGTTTGAACATGCAGTGGGCTATGGCCTTTTCCAAGTCAAGGAATTTGATGAGATGGCCCTGCTGGCTCCCCGTGTGGAGCAGAGTGTTCTTGACCTTGGAAAGTTCAACTCGTTGGTGAAGACCATAGCCTTCTTTCCTTTCAAAAGTGGGCACAATGCTTTGGACAACATGAACAGCATATCTGAAGGTCTGTATTGAAAACAAATAGCTTGTGAAGAGTTGTTTTGTGTGACTGTGTTATGATTGTTGTTTGTCCTCCTTTTTTCTTCTTCCTATTTTTGTTTTGTTTGTTTGCATTTCAGCTTTAGCTGATCATCTGCTGACTAGAGTAGATGCGTGCATTAAGTTTTAAATTTAACTTACGTCTACGCGAAGTCTAAAGTTTGAAAAGGGGAAGTTCAGTTTCACTATTCAGACATCAGATTTTTTCATCAGTAGATGAAATGCCATCCATTAAACAATTGAGGAGGGGCATGGGTCATTCTTGAGAAGAAAGAGATCAGTGTCCAAAACTGTATTTAGTTTTTTAGCACAGTTTTTGGTAACACTAGCACTGTAACTGGTGTAAGTGTAATAAATCTGAATTTCCATCAACACTGTTATTTTGGAGTCTGGTGCCTTGGTTAGGGAGTGCCCTCACTTAGGGGAGGGGAGGTTTTGGTCACTGGGGGATGGTCCTTCAAAAGAAGAATGTGTTACGATATTCTGCTTGTCTTGGAATTTGTGTGAATCATGAATGTGTGCCTCTTCAAAGGTGATTCTTTTGTTGACATGCATGACTGCTGATTGTTCATTGTGTGCCAGATTGTTGAAACTTGAATGTAACTTGTAAGATTACTAAGAACTGATAGTGATACCCTAGACTCATAGTGTATAGTGTATTACTGTTAGTGTTCTGTTACTGTGTTAGTAATAGTATTATATGCACACTTCACATGTTGGCTATGCTGTTGTGCCTGTGGCTGTTTTCTTGAAAGCTTGTCAGTTTTTACTTCTTCTGTGAGATTGATTTTCTTACTGACTTAGACTTTGAGAATGACTAGGTCACTAGCTTCGAATCATAGATACTTTGGCTGTTTATTATCATGTGTAATGAAATGACTATATAACTGCATTATAATTGTGAAATGGCAATACTTTGACATCTCAACACCTGTCCTATGAAGGGGTTCTGCATGAGGACCTCAAGGTGTTCCTGGAGACCAATGTTCCCAAAAGCTCCAAGAAGCTGAAAGTCTTGCTGGGAGTGAGTGATCCCAGGATTGGGGCCGCCATCAGTGAAGAGCTGCAGATACAATGTGTGCACACTGGGGCAGTACCAGAGCTCCTCAGAGGTCAGTGCAACTATAACAGCATAACCATAAGCCTTTCTGTGCTCAGTAATAAGTATTAATACATTGGGGAACTGTTCCTATAAAGTATAATGTCTGTGTAAACTGCAATGTGGGCCTTTGCTGTGTCAGCCCCAAAGTGAAGGTCTTGTTGGATTTTGCAAGGGGGTGGGGAATGGAAGTTGCTCAAACAAAGCCTCACCCAAATTTAAGTGTCAACTGATAAGTTCAAAACTGTCTGCAGAAATTGTTTGAAACACGTTTATGCAACTTAGTTTATAATTAATATAAATGCAGTTGAATTGTGATCCTCACTGCTTAATTAAATTGCTTGTGACTTCACTATGACAGTATGAGCAGGGTGAGTATTTTATTCCACAGGCCCACACAAGAACAGCGTCAGCCAGTACTAACAGAACACAGTTGAAAAGTAGGGAGGGGGTGAACATTTGTGTATTCTTTGGCAGGGGTCAGGCTTCACTTCCCCAACCTGGTCAAGGATGGGCGACTGACCACAACCACAGCTTCCAAGGCACAGCTGGGTCTGGGTCACAGCTACTCGCGTGCCAAGGTCAAGTTCAATGTTCATCGTGTGGACAACATGATCATCCAGAGTATCGCCCTGCTGGACCAGCTAGACAAAGACATCAACACCTTCTCCATGCGTATAAGGTCTGTGACTGTCAGTGTTAGTGGTATCGAGGCCTGAGAGCTGTTCGTACTTTGTACGCTTTAACAGTGCTTTGTTCAGTCACCAGATTTTGTTTTATTCTTACCCAATTTTTAAGTTTCCAGTTCATTCATAATTTTTTACCCCCTGAAGGGAGGCCAGGGATGTCTGATGTCTCCCTCCTGTCTGGAATCTCAGGGCTGTCATTTGATTCCCCTTTCCTATCTCCTCTTGTTTTTTCTGCCTAGTCCTCTTGCTCTTTTTGTCTTGTCATTTTTCTGCTAATGGTCCATTCTCCTGACTTTTTTCCAGAAAACTCAAATATTTTTCGTTAAGGGTTAGGCTTTTTTGTATGGCTTTTGCTGAGCAGCTAAGAGATGATAGTTGGTAGGTGGTATGTGCAGCTTGCTGCCATATGGCACTGGTATTTGCCATTATGCATTTATATAACATTTTTTAATTTTATATTGTGTCCGTCCATTCCTTTTTTATATTTTTCTGTAACCTGGTACTGATAAAGACGGAATGGTCAACAATACCAGCATGTCCTAGCCTTAGGTGCTCTTTTAACAGGGGTCATATTGAAGGAACTAACTCTTCGAAAATTTGTGTCGATGTTTGTGTATACATGTATGTTTTATGTTTGCGAAGTGATTGGTTTTGTAGATTGACTTGACAGAGGGTTGATATATATTATATGTGACAAGAGTTTAGAAATGTGTATTTGCTTATGACCTGAGTTTGACTGTCCTGAGGTGACCCTGTGTGGCTGACAGGACATTAAAATCCAATTACTACTACTACTACTATCAAAAGTATCATTTTTTACTGACCTCCATTAAATAATAACTACAACAGGCAGTGAATCAGACTTTTTGAGATTTTTTTTTTTTTTTTTGGCCATGATTGTGACATGGCCTTTGGGTTTGACTGGGTTTTTAAACATCAAGTGTAAACAAGTTGACCCTAGCGGCCATGAAATTGCTTTCCTGAATTTTAGTGCGAAAACACTCAGCTGGAGAAAAGTGGTGGGACATTTTCATACAGTTTCATGTGCACAGTTGAATGTGTTGACTGTTTGTCTGTTTTAGTCTTTTACCAGCTGGTTTATTTTGTCTTCATCATCTTTGGTTGTTTTATCTGACACAGCCATGAGAGTCTGGAACGCTATTCCCCCTGAGGCAAACAGCCTGAAATTATACCCAAATTCAGCTTTTGTGTGGCTTTTTTCCTTAGTGTTTAAATACACTGTGGGCCTATATTGGGGGGTGGGGGGTCTTTGTTACTTTTTAAATGAATGTTGAAAGGTTAATTATTTGGTGAAATACACAGTGCAGTGATCTCTGCTCAGCTGTGAACTGATATTATATGGACTGTTTCAGTAAGTGTTTTCTGCAGTTGGTTTACTGACAGAAGTATTTGGTTAAGCGTCCAGTTTGACAACTTGCAGATTGGCAACTTTAAGATGATTTGTATTGCACTGCATGTGCTGGTTGTGGTCATCGCAGTATCTGAACAGTTATATCATGGTCTTTGATTCCTGTGTGCATCTGCTGTTTCAGAGAGTGGTACTCCTACCATTTCCCAGAATTGGTGAAGATTGTTCCTGACAACTACATGTATTCCAAGTCGGTGCGACTAATCAAGGACCGCAAACAGATGACCCCAGAGATCACGGAAGCATTGGAGGAGATTGTTATGGACAGTGCTAAAGTTCAGGCAATCATCGATTCAGCCAGGTCATCAATGGGTACGTGCAGCAAAGCCAAGCGTTCAGGATGAAATGGTGCTCAAAACAAAGTGTGTCAGATGTTCCATCACACTTACTGATTCAGCTTTGTTATTTACTGATTCAGCATTGTGTTATTCAACTTACTGGTTCTTTTAAGACAAGTTCCTGTTCTTCAGAGGTAATTTGGGTACTCCCAGTCACTCTTCATAAGGGGTTTACACTGCGTAAGCATAATAATTTCAGCTTTTACTGTAATTTAATGTAGGCACCTAATAATTTTTATAAAGAGACTTACAGTGTTGCACACCTTTCTTTCTTTTTTTCTTTTTAGGGTAGCGTTGCCAGCAAGTAAACCCTTGAAGGTCATGCCAGCAACTAAACCCAGAAATATTTGTTAATATTCCTGGAATGTTATAGATCATCCCAGGTTTTTTTGTTGTTGTTGATATTTGTGGCTCTTAGTCTTAGTGCTTTTTGGTTCTGGTGCTAGGCAGAGGTTTTTGTGTTGTTATCTTGTAGGCCTCATTAAAAGTGACTTGTTTTGAAACTGGTGTAGATTTAGAGGTGAATGGCTTTTTTCTTCTTCCTCATCTTGTACAGTGGCAGAGGTCTTCTGTATGTGACTACATGTGCTCCGGGGCAAGAGGAAGAAGTAAAACATTTGGCAGAAGTTCATTACCTACACCACAATCTTACACATGTGCCAGCGCACATTATTTGCACCTGCGCAGGCTATGCACACTTACAACCATGCAGGTGAACATACTAATACTATAGTCATGCTAACAGTAACACACCTTTGTTCTCATGTCCAGCTTTTGACAAGCATCACTCACATGCAGATGTGTACATTGCAGGCATGGACATCTCACCCCTGGATCTGATCAACATTGAGACTTTTGCCTCGCGAGTGATTGCCCTTGCAGAGTACCGCCAAAAGCTGGCACAATACTTGATCGCCAGAATGCATGCTGTGGCGCCAAACCTAGCTGCTCTCATTGGAGAACAGGTGAGTGCCTTCCTTTATCATGGGTATGTCTTGTTTGCTGGGTACACTGAATCATAAGAAAGACAGCTCTGAAGAGAGGACAGAGTATTTGTATGATACGGGGGCAAATTGCAACATATTGTGGTGGTGTCATCATAACTTTTGTAGCATATGTTGGTGATACAGACTTTGTTGTACACATGGTCAGTCTGTGGTACTTGTTTAATGATAAGCTGTCTGCTAGGCAGTACTGGTGGGGACCAAAGTGCCAGGAGGATGGAGCAGGGGTAGGGGTGTTACCAAACATTGCACCATCTGAGCATCTCCAACAAAATGATTGACATTAACGTCAGGCGTCTGCTTCTTCTTTACCTCCCCAGTAAGTAAGTTGGTGTTTTACGTCCAGTCAACCATTATGGTTATCTCAGGGCGTTTACATCCACAGTAAGTAAGTTGGTGTTTTACGTCCAGTCAACCATTATGGTTATCTCAGGGCGTTTACATCCACAGTAAGTAAGTTGGTGTTTTACGTCCAGTCAACCATTACGGTTATCTCATGGCGTTTACATCCACAGTAAGTAAGTTGGTGTTTTACGTCAAGTCAACCATTACGGTTATCTCAGGGCGTTTACATCCACAGTAAGTAAGTTGGTGTTTTACGTCCAGTCAACCATTACGGTTATCTCAGGGCGTTTACATCCACAGTAAGTAAGTTGGTGTTTTACGTCAAGTCAACCATTACGGTTATCTCAGGGCGTTTACATCCACAGTAACTAAGTTGGTGTTTTACGTCAGTCAACCATTACGGTTATCTCAGGGCGTTTACATCCACAGTAAGTAAGTTGGTGTTTTACGTCAAGTCAACCATTACGGTTATCTCAGGGCGTTTACATCCACAGTAAGTAAGTTGGTGTTTTACGTCAAGTCAACCATTACGGTTATCTCAGGGCATTTACATCCACAGTAAGTAAGTTGGTGTTTTACGTCCAGTCAACCATTACGGTTATCTCAGGGCGTTTACATCCACAGAGACTGCAGCATTAGGGATGGGGAACCCAGGATGTCCACCTCAACTTTCACACAGCTTCTGAGCTCTGAATAACGGGGCAGTAATGATGCCTCTTTTTACTTTCATATTTCAGTTGGGATTGCATGGCTGCACCAAGATCTATTTACGATATAAAAATATGACACCTTTCATATGTTTTTTTTTTTTTTAACATAGTGTGGTGTCAATATGTGTTTTGCAGGTGGCTGCACGCTTGATTGCCCATGCAGGCAGTCTGACCAACCTAGCCAAGTACCCCGCCTCCACTGTACAGATCTTGGGTGCAGAGAAAGCCCTCTTCAGGTATGTAGTCTTCCGTGGCTGTGGCTGTGGCTTTTCTCCACATCTGTCAATACACTGACGGAAATTTTGAACTTTTGTCTCAGGACTTGAATGACTGTCACCATGTGCTTTGTAAATGGTATGACAAGTAAAACCGCATGTTTCAGCAGATTTAGTGAAAAGAACCTTTAGATTTGACTTGTGGTCCTCAGCCTTGTAGGAACAACATCCAAAGCCTTCCCTGATGACTGACTGTTGGTGTGGTTAAATAAAGGCTAAATGGCCAGCACAGCTGAAGGGAGGTTGCACAATATAGCCAGCAGCTATTGTACTGTGAGGTTACCTAGTGAACTGAGTGAGAAGTGTACTTTCTCTGCCTTTAAGAAGCATTGCAGAATCTCTCTCATGCCTCACTTGGGGCTACTTGTACATTTTTGTTTTGTATTTTTAATTGGGTAGTCATTATTTCCATGTACATTTTTCTGTTCTTTATATAGAGCCCTGAAGACAAAAGGCAACACACCAAAGTATGGTCTGATATTCCACTCTACATTCATTGGTCGTGCCGGGGCCAAGAACAAAGGTCGCATCTCCCGTTACCTTGCCAACAAGTGCTCCATTGCATCCAGGATTGACTGCTTTGCAGGTATGATTCCAGCTTACTGTGTATCATGTTGCCATTGAGTGATTAATTAATAGAACATTGAACCTAGGTCACAAATGCCTTTCTTGCATCACCATTTTTCTTTCAGTAACAATCAGATGTTGCCACCACAAAACCACAGTGACATAATCAGCTTGCTGTCTGAACAAGTGTATTAAAAATAAACTTTAAAAAAATCTTGCATCAGTTGGGTATTGACTATTCATATTCACACAGTGTTTCTGTTCTTTTCTGAAGGTTATTGATGTTTCTGACTGCATTTCAAAGATGGCAGTGACTGGACCAGACATTTTCAGATATTCACAGACAGCATCATTGCTTTACTGACTTTGTGGTGCTGTTTTGTGTGCATGAGAGAGCAGATATGCCTACCAATGCTTAAGGTGACCAGCCACGATTCCACACACTTTTTCCTCTGTCCTCAGACATTCCAACCCAGGTGTTTGGTGACCACCTCCGGCAGCAGGTAGAAGACAGGCTCAAGTTTTATGAAACCGGTGAAGCCCCAGCCAAGAACATTGACATCATGCGGCAGGCCGTCACTGCGGTGTGTACTCAGAAAGGGATCAGATTCAGAGTTGTCTGTATTGAATAATTATGTCCTGCAGGGTATTGTAGTTGTGCCATATACCTAGTAACTGACAGGGAATGGAAAGTCTTGCAAATTATCTTGAACGACGAGTACCAAACTGTGGGAGAAGGATGATTGTGGAATTATTAGGAAAGGGGGCTGTAAAGTGGGTGTTTTGGGGGGCAGGGTGGGGAGGGGTATGAAGGGAAGTGTAAAGAGGCTATGTGTGTGCAAAGAAAATGCCAAAGAGTTAGAAGGGTCACACTTTCCCAGAGGAAAGCCAGCAGGAACAAGTCCTGCTACCCAGTCTTGTTACCTCAAGACCGGCACCTGAACCATGCGTATATACCAGCTCAGAAATGAGTGATGTGGCTAAGACACTAGACTTATGATGGAGAAGTTGAGGGTTTGAATCAAGGTTCTGGCAGTAATCGTTGAGATCTCATTGCTTGTGCTTCATGTGTACACACTGAGGAGAGATATGCCTACCAATGCTTAGGGTGACCAGATTGCCACCCTAGTATTTTTACTAATGATACTGATAATTTTTATTTGAGAGTTTTTATGTTTTGGTTTGACAGAGAAAGCATTATTCCAGGAAATTTTGGGTTTGCTATGCAGATTGAGAGAAAGGGGGCGTATGTGTAAGAGTGTGTATGTGCGTGCGTTTAATGACTTAGATTTATTATGTTCTTCGTTGTGCGATCGAACGACAGCTTTAATTTCCAGCTGGGATGAATAAAGTATATTGTTATTGTTAGGAGAGTTTATAAAATTCTACATACCTTAGAAGCTAATTTGTATGCAGCTCAGCCCAGCCACACCAGGCTTCTTACAAAATTCTCTGTGGGGCGCACAAACTTGTGAAAAGCATCAAAGTACAACATCATGCTGACTAGAAAATCTAATTGCAGGCATCAGAGGTGCAGGCCAAGATCGCCAAGAAGGAGAAGAAGAAGAGGAAGAAGGACAAGAAGCGCCAAGCGGAGGAGAACGGTGAGGACACCTCCCAGGCTGAGACCACCATGGAGGTGGAAGAGGAGACGCCCAAAAAGAAAAAGAAGGACAAAAAGAGGAAGAGGGAGGAGGAGTCCCAAGGTGACTCCACCCTAAACGACACTCAGGAGAGTGTCAACGGAGGGGAGGAGCCCAAGAAGAAGAGAAAGAAGTCGAAGCAGGTGGAGGAGGTGAATGGCGACAGCACCACTGAAGAGCTCACACCAGCCAAGAAGGACAAGAAGAAGAAGAGAAAATCGAAAGGGGCCGATTAGAGAGACGTGGTCACAATACTTGAAGACTGCAGTTTTCATGCTTGCATACAACAAAGTAATACACTGGCATAAGACAGTTTTAATGTGGGGTTATGAATGATTGGCATAAGACAGTTTTAATGTAGGTTTACGAATGATTTGCAGGCATGAAGACAAGGTTCCAGTGTTGTTTGTGAATGACTTGCTTGTCATGAATGCTTTTCCATGAACGACACACTGTCATGAACACAGTTTCCATGCTTGTTTCTGAATGACTTGCTGGCGTGAAGACAGCTTTCATGGTTGTAGACAAATGCAGCTCACTGACATGAAGACAGTTTTCATGGTTGTATATGGGTGTGGCTAACTTGCATGAAGACCGTTTCCATGCTCAGGTATATGAATATGATTCATTGGCATGAAGACAGCAGTTATACTTGTATATGACCAACAGGTTTTCATGCTTGTTTATAAAAGTACTTTGGGTGAAAGCAGTTTTCATGCTTGCATATATATGAATGTGGTTATACCTTTTTTTACGTATGAAGCCAGATTATGTGCTTCTGTGTGAATACGATCCCAGATTGTGCATTTTTATTCATGGCACATGAGATGCAGAACTGCAGCTCTCAAGTAGTGGAATTATGTCTTAAGAATGTGAAAGATATAACTGAGTGGGCAATGTGCTAGAACTGAGTTTTGAAGTGAGAGATGTTTTAGGTTGAACGATTTGGTATGGTCAGAGTGAGAGATCATGAAAAGTGGTAAATGCCTCTCAGGAATAACTTTTAAAAAGAACAATTACACACACAACAATTGGGGAGGTGGGGTTGGCTAGGATGACACCTTACATCCAGACATTACTTGCAGAAATGAATGCAGCTTGATTTTTTTTTAAGGTACTGTTGTGAAGAAGTTTGTTTTGACTTAGCACATAGGTTTTTACTCTAATAAATTGAAGAAAAGAAGACTTGCTTCATTTCTTGTCATAACAAAATTGAATTGTCTAGGATCAGTTGCACTAAGGACGCCACCAAATACAGCAAGTTCTGTTTTCACTTCTATAAAATCTGGAGTTCTACTCAGGGGAAAAGCCACTATAACTGCATGCACTGATGTCCAAAGTGTCTTTATAGCATTCAGCACTGTCTAAATGGACATGTTACTACAAGCCTCCCTCTCTTTGGAAAGATGAGTTGTGCTACATGCAGGACTGATTTTTGTTGCTTCTTTTTATAATTTCCTCTCAACTTCAATAAAGGGGAAAACTGTAGTTGTGTGTCTTGTATTTCTTTACAAATTTGTTACAAGGCTCTCTCTCTCTCTCTCTCTCTCTCTCTCTCTCTCTCTCTCTCTCTCTCTCTCTCTCTCTCTCTCTCTCTCTCTCTCTCTCTCATGCACACACACACACACAAGGTACATGTCCACCACAATTCAATATTTCAAGATTATTATCATCAGTAAAATTCATTTTGTGGCTAAACATGTATCACGTCACAGTACACAAACATTGCATTCTTTTTAAACTCAACAACTGTTGTAAACACACAAGTAATATAAAAAGGTACATATTAAACCGTCTCGTAATTTACGAAGTGCTGTTATACGTTTGCACACAAATATTAATTGCATTTTAAATTTACACAGTGTTATATGTTCACACACACACAAATATTGAACATTTCATTTTAAATAAACTTGTAAACATGAGCTATGAAATAAGATCTCCACCCAGTGCCCGTGGTGACCTCACAGCATCCTCGCTCAGCGCTCCGCTGCGTCCCCCTCACAGTCAGCTGCTTCACATTCCCCTTGGTTCTTCCTCAGCCGAAAACACACTCCCTGTCTGCCTCCTCAATGCGAGATACGTCGGGGAGGAGGTCCGACATACCCACCTTCATTGAGTACAACATCGACATCATGCTGCTGACGGAGACCTGGCTTCGCCCTGCCGGTGACGATGCCAAGATGCCCGACCTGGCTCCGCTTGGGTACTCGGTCGTCTCCTTCCCCCGCTTTGCAGGGGGGAGGGGAGGGGGTCCGGCGCAGAAGGCGGGGGCATCGCCTTCGTCATAAGGGACTCGTAACCTTCACCGCACTGTACGTTTGTGAAATACAAAAAAATAAAATAATGAAAAACCATACACATTTGACGCGGTATACGTCCTGGGTGAAAATTAACCCATGTTTTCAAAGAAGAACCCTGTAGGGTGTACGTAGTGGGTGAATTATAACCCATACCAGTGGTGGCTGAACTTGAAAACTGACGTGGTCTGCGCAGATGGCAGCCAGGGTGTAAACAATGGCGAGAAACCGGACCCGCCACTGCCGCTGAACTTTGTCCAGAACCTCGGGCAGCCAGCGACTCTTCTTGACAGTTGACAACACACAGACACACGTACAAATTTTACACCCCCACCCCCACCACGTCCCGTCTCTCTTATTCTGTGGATCATCCACGATGATTTGCACACAATGCGACACTAAACACCTTTACAGAGTGGGAGTCAAGACAATTATACATCAGTCCATTATCTTGACAACACACGTCATAGTTCAGGAGCTGTGTGAGAGTCGAGGTGGCCGTCCTGGGCTGTCCGTCCTAACGAGCCTTCTGGTTTCCGTGGACGTAAAGCTATATTGAACCAAGGAAGCCGACGCCCTGGTTCAGCAGTATTGCGGAGCAGTTCTGTGAGCTGAAACGGGAGCGTCGGCAGGCGGAGAGACGATGGCTCAAATCTCAGCTCACCGTCCACAAACAAATACGACTCTATTAAACAGAAACTAACAACAACAACAACAAAAAGAAGCCAAACAAGCCTACTACTCTGTCAAAATTCTGTCTAGCACCTTGTAAACAGCTCCTTCAAAACTTTTCGGCAAAAACATTTCGGCTTCAGTTCTTCCTTCAACGTTTCACTCTGATGGCCTCCCGAATGTCTTTTCTGATTACTTCACCTCCATCAGAAACAATTTTCCTCCTCCAAACCCAACTGTTTGCCCTGATACCTCTTTCGCTGGAAATCCCTTGTTAACTTTTGAGTCTGTCACTGATGAATTTGTCTTAAAAATAACCAACAGTGCATCCGCCAAGTCTTGTGAACTCGATCCCATTCCCCCCATGATTCTTTATGAAAACCTTGACATCCTCTTGCCAACCATCACGAACATCATCAACACATCTCTTACCACTGGCAATGTACCACGTGATCTGAAGACTGCCATCGTCAAACCTCTCAGTGTTGAAAAACAACATCACTTGACAAAAATCTTTTGAAATACTACCACCCCATTTCTAACCTCCCATTTCTGTCCAAAATCCTTGAAAAAGTCGTTCTCCATAAACTTCAATCCCATCTCCAAGAAAACAACCTCAGCAACCCCTTTCAGTCAGCCTATCGAGCAGGACACAGCACAGGGACCGTTAGTTGTTATGTATTGTAACCGATATTCTCTCCGCTCTGGACAGTGACAACATTTCTGTTCTCCTTTTGTTTGATCTTTCTGCAGCTTTTGACACTATTGACCACCAAATTCTCTCCCTCCACTTCAGTCAATAACTCGTCTTCGTCATCAGTCACACCTCATGCACGGTGTACCTCAGGGCTCAGTACTGGGGCCCGTTCTCTTCGTCCTGTATACTACATCTCTCTCCGATATTATAGCTAACCATTCTGTAAATCATCAGCTTTTCGCGGATGACACACAGCTCCAGAAATTCGCTCCTCTCAGTGAAGTGAACAACCTTAATAAATAACTGCAATGCACGTACAGACGACATAAAAAACATGGATGACCGAAAATCAGCTCAAACTTAACGACGACAAGACAGAAGCTTTTCTCTTACCCTTTTCGTTTTTCCGTTGAAACCTTCCACTGTTCCCCTCCCTGACTCGATTACTCAGTCTTGGCTCTCACAACACCCCCTTCCCATTTCAGAACGTATTAAGTATAAAGTCACTTGTATGTGTTTCAAACTATAAATAGTTCTGGTCCTGCTTACCTCTCTGAACTGCTACATGTCTACACTCCGTCTCGTATACGCGGCTCTTCTTCTGACACCCGTATGCTGAAAATCAAACTACAAACGCAGGACTCATGGTTTTCTCACTTTCTCTTGCTTTGGACCCCGCATTTGGAATCCACTCCCACAAGACCTTGACACTGCTCAACCCTGTCATCTTTTAAAGCCAAACTGAAAACCTTCCTCTTCTCAGTGTTTTCACCCCAGCTAATATCAGTACCCAGTTTCTGCTACAGTCATGTGTGTGTGTGTGTGTGGGTGTGGGTGTGGGTGTGGGTGTGGGTGTGGGTGTGCGTGCGTGCGTGGCGTGCGTGCGTGCGTGCGTGCGTGCGCGTGCGTGCGTGTGCGCCGGCACGTGTTTGTGTGTGTGTGTGGGTGCACTGTGTGCAGTGTTTGTTTGTTTTTCCGTATAATACTTTATACAAATTGTTTTGGTAGGACTGTGCTCTACATGTGTATAGAATATCATATTTAGGTTAATATGTAGCACGTGAGCCTCCAGGGCGTTGATGAGCGCATGATAAATGTACATTATTATTATTATTATTTTCTTATTCTGCCAGGAACCTTGGATTCGTTCTCAACTCAAAACTGTCCATGAAGAAGCACGTCATAAATATTTCAGACATGTTTTTCATTGCACCTTGTTTAGCTAGTTTATCAGTTTGATATTTCATTAGTAATAAAGACCACAATGAGACGGTACCCAACCAAACTCAGTCCCAATACCCCTATACATGATACAATGTCGTAGTAAATACTTCACATCATAAAATATATCCCCTCTCATTCAGTTTACAGTCCCAGTTTTTCAGTGCATATAGAACTGATTTTGAGTCAACACAAATATTTTTTTAATATATTGCTAACTGAATATTGCATATGTAGTTTAATGCCATTACTGAATATTGCATATAACTCGTATGTGAATACGGAAAAACCCTTCCCTAAGTGAAAAGACTTTTGCACTTTTAAGTCAGGAATAACAAATCCTGCTCCACAGTCTAATGAGTCCAGAAAGGAACCACTTCAGTAAAAATCTTAATATGATTTTGATAGTTATTATTTAGATGTTTTCTTACTTCTATAGCTAAAATGTTTGTAGATTCACTTTTCTTCAGAACATTGTAATCAGTATCAAATTTTGCATTTATGTGTTCCCACTGCAGCATCTGAGGTGATGTTGGGAGAACTGGAATTGATTTAATACCTGTTACATCCATTAATCAAATCGTTTATATAGTTTCTGATTCAGTGGCTGAATAGATGGTATGTTTTGAGCTCTTTTGGGATAGTCTTTATTTGAATCTATAAACATTTCTTCTCATTACCGAATTAGTGACTGCAAGACTTCTGATGACATACTTTGAAACCGCCAATTTCACGTTGTTCTGAGAGATATATTATTCCTGCTTCTGTCACGTAAGGTTTGGCTTGTATTTGTATGCACGGGAACATCAATGGCTAATTTAATTGCTTTACTATCGATGCTTTGCAGTTTCTTTAGGAGTATGTTTGGCCGGTGCTGAAAACTGATATACCTCCTGACCATAAATCCGCAGTTGCGATCTGACTAAAGATGTAGATCGATGTAATAACGTTTTTGTGTCCTGACACCAAGACTGTGTACTATTTCAAGTTCAGTGAGAAAAATCAGTCAGTCGTTTTTCTGGCTTTATTGATTACATTTTCAGTGTGTAGCCACCAGTTCAGCTTAGTAGTTATATACACACCCAAAACTGAACTGTGTATTCTCTTTGTAATTTAATAACTGACCATCTAGTTCTATTTCAGTGAAGTAAGCTTTTCGGGGTTTCTCCAGTATTAAAAAGCCGCATTAAACACACACTAACTGAAGCATTCAACAACTCGAGCAAGGCAAGAAGCTCGTGCAACATGTGCGTGTGTGTGTGTGTGTGTGGGTTAGCCAGTAGACGGGCCTTGGGTTCAGCAAATTGGGGAAGGGACATTACTCTGAACACAATTAGCTTTGCTAGCGGAAGTGGGTCGCTTGTCTTCTATCTCGAAGTCTTGATGGCGGTTTTGTAAATGTGAAAACATTTTTTTTAATTTGCACTCGAAATGTCTGCTAGATCCACAAAGAGGCCATCTTCAGCGAAACGGCACATCAAATATGAAAGCTTTTCCCAGTTTGTGAGGTAAGTTCATTTGCAAAATTAGCAAAATGTCACAGTAGGAACGCACGATTCAGCCGTTTCTAACGACGCCGAGCGACTGCTCTCGTTGGCTTATCTCAAGTTGGTGTACGTTCTTCCTTGGGAATGGCAGCAGTGATTAGTCCAAATAGTCTGATACTTTCGTATGGTATCTCAGTATCTATGTTTTATACTATCGGCTGTTACAGCCTTTTGTAATTAAAAGGTGGACAACAATCTTAGCCCACTCGATCTAAGTGTGTGCAGTGCACACAAAGGCACGACGGACTCGACACCGTGTGACGAGTCTGCACAGGTGTAGACTCGGGAAAACTGAAAAACTCCCAGTGATAGAGCCTGTCTCAGCTAGCTGTCGAGCCTGCCGCTGGATGCTTTCAGTGGACCACACTATCTCTACCCCCGCACCCCTTCGCCCCCCCCCCCACCCCCCCCCCCCCCCGCCCCTTCCCCCTCCACCTCGTCCCCCCTCCACCTCTCTCCTTGCTTCCATCTGTAGTGTTTTTGAACATGGTTCAAGCAGAGTTCTGTCAGTCTTTCTGACAGTAAAGCTGAAATGATTTTTGTTCCCTTTTTTTTCTTCATAATTTATATTATTATTATTACAATGTAAGAGTCTTCACCTCCCCCCCCTTGCTCTGTCCCCCCCCCTCCCCTGCCACCACCACCCCTCCAGTGCAATATAGCTTTCCCATATTTTTAAAGGAAGTTAGATGCAATACAGAAGGACAAGAATCTGTTGTGGCTCTTTAAATCTTCAATACAACTACAAGAACATTTACAGCAAGGTGTGAAGATTATATTAGAAATAATGCAATCAACTTCAAGCTGGTTCTGTTTCTAGCTCTTAATCTTACAGGCTTTAGTCGATATCATGATTTCAGAGCTCTTACTTTTATTAATAACTTGTACTGTCTGAAATGACCGAGTCCTGGGACTGATCTAAACTGTGTCAAAACATGCCCTTATTACTATTAGCTATTGTCAAAATAAAGTGTGAGTCCTATGCGTTTTGCCCATCATCAGAATTTGGATTGATAGCAGCGATATATTTTGGTATGAAAACAGGAGGTAGAAAGTATTAGTGAAACGAATGTTGAAGCTGATCACCACATATCCAGGTTATCAAAATAATAATATTAATAAAATGTTCATTTTTAAAGTGCGAGTCGGTTGAGGCAAGTCCAGGCCCTTCTGGATGGAGATGATGGAGATGCAGCAAATAAATCAGCAAGACCAGATGCCATCCTGTGTGTCTCAGGTAACAAAATATAATTTATTTATTTATTCAAGAGAAACTCCTATTCTTTGCTTCATTTCGACATTTGATTCTACAGCTAAAATTGAAAGATTTGCTTGTGCATCATTGTCCAGATTGCTGTTGCATACGCACATGCATGCATGCAGACATGCATTCACACATGCACACATGCACGTGCGCACATACACACTGTTACACACACTGAAAACACACACACATGAGTGCCCCTCCTCCTCCACGCACACACACATGCATGCATGCACACATGCTCCCCCCCCCCCCACACCCCTCCTGTCAGTACTTACTGTTTTGACATTCCGGTTAAAATGGTGTAATAGTAAGCCTTTAAATAATGATGACATTAACAGATGAATGAAATCAGCTTGATTTGACATAATGATAATTGATATGACTGATTTCAGGAATTGACAGTCGCTACAATGAAGGCTGCTATGAGCTCATCAACTATCTGTTGTTTGGGTTTTTTGATGTACGGAAGGCCGAGCTGGAGAGGTTAGTAATAATTTGTCACATTGTCTGGATCTCTGTCTTAGTTTTATATCTGTTTGTTTTTAAATGTTCAGATGTTCTGTTATTGCTGGATGATCCCAGAGTAAAACAGATCTTTAGAATGATAGTGGATTTTTTGAAGAAGAAAAAAGTATTTTTTTGTTTGTATTACCGGTATATATCAGACACTGCAAATGGGAATGGAATAAGTGAATTGCTTTTGGTGCATTTCTGTTTCCCTTTTCTTCTTTTTCATTTAATGTAAAGTTCTTCATTTTCAGAAGTAGAACATCAAACTTTTAACTGACAAAAGTCATAAACTCAGTTTTAGAAATGAAGCATCACAGAGGAACAAGAGAGGATGACCGTCTTCAACCTACACTTATTGTGTCTGTTTATTCCCCCCCCCCCTCCCCCCCCTCCCCCTTTTCTTCTGTTTTGTGTCTTGTTTGTTTCTTCTTTGTGTATCATAACCAACAGAGTAATGTGAACTGATGCAGTAGTAATGACTTATTATTATGAGTATTCAGCAGTGAAGGAAATCTTTGATGCTGAGCTGTTCGACTGATTATTTGTGGCTGAAACCCTTGATCAGTTAATGTTAGTAACTTGTCAGATGCTGCACAAGTGGAGACATTTAATTTGCAATCCTACTGAGTATCTGCATTAACCTTGACTTGTTTATACATTTTATAGTCATATATTATATATAATTATATATAACTGACTTTGTACATTTTAAACCCACTGCAATATCAGAAAATGAAAACTGAACATTGCATAAGTTCATATGGGTGTTGCTTGATAAAGCTGAAACTTACCTATGCTTCATAAAAAATATAAGTTGTTGGGCAAGGTCGTTCAGAGCACGTTTGGTGACCTTCGGTCATAGACTGATCAGTTTGTATACATGTAGTTTAACTATGGAGAAGAAAAGGAGGTCTTTGGCATTTCCTTGGACACTGAGATCTTTCTTCCTTTGTCAGTAATTATGTTGCCAACATTTGTTTCAAGTTTGTGAGTTTACCCAATACATCCATTCATATTCTTTGTTGCAGATCCGGATTTCCAGATGAAGTGATTGATGGTTTGTACATATACAAATCTTTTCCCCTGTTTTAATGAAAGAAGAATACATGATATGATGGGGGCTCAAGATTCAGGAGGATTAAACAAAGAGCAAGAAGAAGAAGAAAAGAATAGAGAGAGAGAGAGAGAGAGAGAGAGAGAGAGAGGGGGGAGAGAGAGAGAGAGGGGAGAGAGAGGGGGGGGGGGGAAAAGAGAGAGGGGGGAGAGAGAGAGAGGGTGGAGAGAGAGAGGGAGGGAGAGAGAGAGAGAGAGAGAGAGAGAGAGAGAGAGAGAGAGAGAGCGAGACAGGCAGGCAGACAGACAGACAGACAGACAGACAGACAGAGAGGGAGAGAGAGAGAGAGAGAGAGAGAGAGAGAGAGAGATGGGGTTGTGGTGCTATTCTTTTTAGGTTACACTTTGATTTAGCGTAAGGGCGTAGTTTCTTTCTAGTTGGTAATGGGCTCCAGCTATTTACGGGCCACAAACGAATGTGGACATCTGCACTAAAATGGTGTCTTTGTACAGCTACAATGCAAAGCAGTTAATCATGGCTAAAGGTGAACTTTTTTTTTCTTCTCCAGGAAGAAGTAATTTTGATGGTATCAGTTACTTTTTTCATAAAGATGTTCAGCTAGTTGTGACGACCAACAGATTTCCTGTGCAGCGCCATGCATGCTGAAGCTGTCTTTTTCAGATCTGATGCTGGTGATTCGCAAAACACGTGTGGATGTCTACTGCAACCCCATCAACTGGCACTACTTTCTCCCCTACCTCAGCCACTGGACCAACGTAGCCTTCCATTGTCTGCAAGAGGGAGAGGTACTTGTAGTTCCTGCCCAGAGATTTGGGATAGACTGCAGTGCTGCAGATGCTGTAATACATTATAAACATCACAATTGTTTTGCAAATGCCAAGAGTGAGTGAGCATTGGGATGGCATAGCTGAATGGTTAAGGTGCTGGGTTTGGGGTTGAGAGGCTGCATAAATCATTTGAGTTTGAATTTGGTTTTGGGCAGTACGTTTTTCCCAGCTTTCCTAAAGCCCATTCTTAATATATGGTGAAGTTGCTTGGTTGAAGTAGTTTTGATGACTTCACCAAGGCATTGTCAAGACATGGCCAAGGCTTTTTTTTGGTCAGAGTACTAAACAAATCGTGTTGAGCGAAGTCTTATTGATGTGGCTGAAGCTGGCTGCTGATTGGCTAATCAGTTTATCAGCTATGACCTGGTTATTGTCTGTCTTTCACTGAGAGGCATTTTAACCTGTAGACAATGGAAGAAGAAACTGCCACCATTGAGGATAAATACAAACATGCACATGTGCACACATGGATTTTTTTTTGTTCTGGCAGAACTCTTTGGAAAATTCCACCATCAGTAGTTTTGATGCAGCTATGTTTCTTCAAGGGATTATGCAGTCCATATTCTCAGTGACAGAAATCCAAATGGAGCAGGGAAGTGAAAAACATCTCTTGAGGTCTTGACACTAGAGGATGCTGAACAGTCTTTTCTAAATGAACTATTTGGTGTGGCTGGGGAACAAGGTAGGATAGTGTAACCCCCACCTGTAAACGTACTGCCCAAAACCCCCACCCCCCCACCCCTTTTGCTGAAAGAGAAAGAAAAAAAAGAAGAAAAAAAATGAAGCATGAATGAATGACAATATAGTGTAGTGGATGGACACATTTTATTTGATTAAACACCCCACAATGTTGTGTGTGTTAGATAAAGGAGGGAAAAAGGAAGGATAATTGTTTCATTTGTCATGTGCCCCTAATTAAACTCTGCTTTGATTGATCCCTTTTGTTACTAAATTGTCTTTTGTTTTACATAATTTATGAAATTTCTGTTTGGACTAACTGCATGTTTTTAACCATGTTATGCTTGTGTTTGAACTCAGATTTGATGTAAGAAATTGTGTAACATTTGCTCTTGATGATTCTAGCATTAGTAGTTGTAAAATTTGAATAGCAAGGCATTGTAGGTAAGATATAAAAGATGCCTTAGCAAAGAGCGGGGAGAGGTCTTTGTGCACTCCATTACAACTCTGACATTAAAGATTTGCCCAATAATTATGGCAAGCATCTGTCTAGCAGTAATGAATTACATCAAAGATTTTGGAACTGGGGAATGACTGCAGTTACTTCACTTCACTACCTGGTCTCTTATTTGATGCCCTTTTATTTTTTTCTCAGCAGTCAAAGGAGAAATGTGAGTCGGTTTGGCCTAGCAGTAAGGTGTTAGGCTGGTAAGCTAAGTTCAAATCCGCTTTGGCTGTCCGTTCTCTTCAAGAGTTGTTGTCTGTGGATGCTGTCTTGTGACTTTGTCCCTCACAATTAATGAAACATTAAAATGGCTCTCATCGCTGCCTATCTTAATGCAGGTGTCATTCTGGTGGTGACAGTGTAGCGATAGGTATATGATCTCCCTCTTTCCCCACCTCCATACCCACTTTCCCCCCTTCTCTCCGTCCCTACTAAGTGTTTACTTACTAAAGGAGAAATGTGTTGGGAAGATTTTTATGAGTGGAATTGATTTGTTTGCAGTATGATGTGGACAGTGACGAAGGGGCGGAAAAGGCTGAGGAGTTCAAGGTTCATTCACTGATTGCAATGACAAATGGATGCCACCGCATAGGAGTTCCTTACTATGGCATCTCTCCTGGTGAGTGCGCACGTCAGAGTGAGGATACATGAGAGGGTTTCATTTTTGACCTACAGTAGGTTGCAGGCAGTACTATTAATTGCTCAAGAAAAAAAGAGAGAAAAAAATGTGTTGAGTCCTGTGGAACGAATGAATGTTTTACTCAACAATCCCATTTTTCAACTCATTAATGTTTTGCATGATGTGCACATTTTTCTGTTGAATGTCTTGTTGAGTGTGTGCTGGAAACAATGAAAATAGGAGTATTGAGGACAGGTTTAGATGAGATGTGCAGCTGTCTCATCATCATTGGAAATGAATGACCATCAATACCAGGCCTTAACTTAGATAAGTCAACTTTTTATCGTGAGTGATATGAATGCATGAGTTGCCAAAGCAAAATGTGAGATGTCAGCACATGCATAGAAAAGTGGCAAGAAAAATATAGGTATTTTTACAGGGGGAAAGAAAAAAAGAGAAGAAGAATATTTGGACGGTAGAATTTTTGCTTTTCTGCCTTGTCTGTCTGATCTGTCTATTTCAAAAACGTTGGTGGTTTAAAGTGGGAACTTTGTTCCACCGGCATATGTCATTTTGCTGAATGGAATGTGACCGTTATGTAACATTCTGACAAATGCATAAGGTTTGTGACATGTTGAAAGTCAGAAGAGACACCAGCACAAAGAAACCAAAGCGAGATCATTGGTTTAATGTGCAGGTGTGGACGAACCCAAGTTTGACAAGATGCTGATTGAAAAGTGGCCTGTGATTCAGGCCTTTGCTCTGGAGGATTTTGGAGGGTAAGTCCTTTGAAAGACAACACTCAATTGAGACTGCTTTTTATTTTTATTTTTAAGACTGCTTTTAATGGAAGTGTTCACTTCTGACATCCATGTGAATGAATCCATTACCAAGGACTGCATCTCTTTTGAGACCTCTTTTGCTTGATTATTATGTGTGCTGCAATGGAGTGTCATGGGTCCTGTCAACACTGACTGAATAAAAATCACTCACAGTAATTTTTCAGTCGATTTATGATCTACTTTGTTAGGAATTGAGGTTTCTGTGATGTTATGAACATAGCTGGCATGTGAAGAAAGTTGTGTACGTTATAGTTAACAAATTTGCTTTAGATCTCAGCTCCCAGGGTGCAGCCATAATGGTTTGCTCTTTGCCACCGAAGACCTAAAAAAGGTCAGCGGGATCATGAAATAATGTATGCTCCTGCCACACCTGCTGGCCTTGCCCACTTCGCCCTCCCTTGACAGCTATATTGTGTTTTTGTACCACCCAGTCACATAATTGGGGCAAGGAGGCCTACTGGAAGCGACCATGTTTGTTTGCATGTGGAAATTTCTCCATGTGCCTGGTGTTACTGATCCAGCATTGGTTTGTGGTGTTGTGCAGAGGTGGGTTTTTTACCCTCAAGCATGAAGTGTCGGACATCAGTCTGTTGGTTCACCAGCTGCACAGCTACCAGGACCCAGTCACCATAGAAATCCTCACAACTGAGGTAGGGAACCATCTTCTGTATGGGATAAAATAGGTTTTTAAATGTATGTGCTTTTTTTGTTTTTTGTTTATTTGGTCTTGACTGTGTGATAATTATCTGTTCTGAGGAAAATCAAGCATGTTATGAAGTGTGTGTGTGTGTGTGTGTGTGTGTGTGTGTGTGTGTGTGTGTGTGTGTGTGTGTGTGTTGATAAGTACAATAAAATCTTGAATTTTTATTTATAACTTATATCCATTGTCTTGTTTGTTTACAAGGAGCATGATATTTGATCATGTGTGGTATTCCTGGAGTGAAATTTACAGAAACTGGAAGAAAATGCATGTGCAGAATGAGATGTTTCCATTTTGTTACATGTAGTCATGTGCAAGAAATACAGGCTGACTGACATTTTACATAGGACTAAGCAGGACATTGATTTGTTAATAAATATGTGTTCCTTTCTTTTTGGGCTTTTATTTTTGTTCGTTTTAGCTACCTTTTTCCTTTGAATCATGGCTTTTCATGGATGTTCTCTATTCCTAGAATCTGCCGATGCTAGAGCGCCAGTGGAGAACCATGTGTGACTGTGTCTCCATGGAAATGTGAGTACCAGCAGCCCTGTAGTTCACTCTTCTTCTCAGTGTTTGCTTGGATAGGGATGACAGAAGCTTGAGGTTAGTTGTATACCCTTTTAAAGGATCAGGTCTACATATTTGATCTCATCTCACAAAGTGTGTCAGCGATGAGCTATGGTACAGTACGGTCTACAGGAAAGAGAGACCTTTCTGTTTGTTCGTCCTTTAGCTGGTGTGTATTTTTGCAAAGGTTTCGAGCTTAAGTGTTTGTAGCAAATGGGTTTCCCTTTGGCAGTCTTGCAGTATGTGTCACAGAGCCACCAGTTTTCAACCCAGTCTCTCCATGCTGCTGTGGCAGTCTTGCAGTATGTGTCACAGAGCCACCAGTTTTCAACCCAGTCTCTCCATGCTGCTTGTGGCAGTCTTGCAGTATGTGTCACAGAGCCACCAGTTTTCAACCCAGTCTCTCCATGTTGTTGCTGCTTCACTGATGTCAAAATGGAGCCAACTGGGTGTTAAAATAGACAGAGGGGCATTGTGTCAGTGTGCTCTGTGGAGGGGGTACTCTCACTCAGCCACTCCCTAAAAATGCCAGTGTGCTCTGTGTATAGGATACCCTCACTCAGCCACTCCCTAAACAATCCAGTGTGCTATGAAGTCTCACCTGTAGCTGTACCAGTAGAGCATCTACCTGAATTGTGAGGTAAAAATGGACGAAGCAGTATGACACAGTTTGCTTTGCGCACGGTGTATGATTAGAACTCTTCTTTCTCTGCCTAATTTACAAAAAGGACTAGCTTTTTGTCCTCAGGTAAGCATGTACCCAAACTACATATTTACCTCCAAATGTATAGGCATTTGAGGCACAGGGCTGGAATATTTCATGAAAATGAGTGTTGTCTTAATCAGTGCCCTCTGTGTGGCACTGAAGTAGTGTGACAGCAGTACAGAGTTCTCTTTGTATGGCAGGTTACCAACAACCTGGCACTGAAGTAGTGTGACAGCAGTACAGAGTTCTCTTTGTATGGCAGGTTACCAACAACCTGGCACTGAAGCAGTGTGACGGCAGTACAGAGTTCTCTTTGTATGGCAGGTTACCAACAACCTGGCACTGAAGCAGTGTGACGGCAGTACAGAGTTCTCTTTGTATGGCAGGTTACCAACAACCTGGCACTGAAGTAGTGTGACGGCAGTACAGAGTTCTCTTTGTATGGCAGGTTACCAACAACCTGATTCTAGTCACAAAAATGGATCCTGGGTGGAGGACTTTCTACAGTTTCAGGCAGCTATAAGCTCTGCTCATGGATTGCATCAGTTGGCTCTTTGAGGCATAGTTACGTGGGAGCAACAGCATTTGGAACTGACGAAATGATTAAAAAAATGTACACACACATGCACGCATGCATGCACGCATGCACGCACACACACTACTTTTATATCACGTCAGCCATTTTAAACTTTTAAACATTCAGGCCTTCAGAATAAGTTTGTATGTGGCTTGTTTCTTGTTTGCATGTTTTCAGATTGTCTTCATGTTTTTTTGTTTTTGTTTTTTTATAAAACCAGGTGGCAGGATGATGGAGATTGTTTTCTTGTCTGTGTTCACTAGGTGCTAAATGCTAACTTTTTATTATTATTTTATTACAGTGCAAAAAACAAAGGGGTGCTAACTCAGAATAGGATAGCCGAGGTATGTATTTCTTTTTGGTACTGTCTGCATTAGTGTGATTGCAGTGTGTGTGTGTGTGTGTGTGTGTACATGTGTGTGTGTGTGTGTGCGTGTGTGTGTGTGTGCGTGTGTGTGTGTGTGTGTGCATATGTGAGTGTGTGTGTGTACATGTGTGTGTGTGTGCATGCGTGTGCGTGTATGATTGTGTGTGTGTGTGTGTGTGTGTGTGTGTGTGTGTGTGTGTGTGTGTGTGTGTGTGTGTGTGTGTGTGTGTGTGTGTGTGTGTGTGTGTGTGTGTGTGTGTGGTGTGTGTGTTGTGTGTGTGTGTGTGTGTGTGTGTGTGTGTGTGTGTGTGTGTGTGCATGTGTGTGCATGTATGTGTGTGTGTATGTGTGTGTGCGTGTGTGTATGTGTGTGTGTGTGTATGTGTGTGTGTGTATATGTGCGTGCGTGTGTGCATGCTTGTGTGCAGGAGTGGTCATTCTGGTGCATGGTGGGACGCCATAGATTCAGAATGTAATGTCTGCTGTGCTGGGAGGCCAGAGTTATGAAAACCTCCCTCTTCTAGTTTGACGCCTGAAGTAGGTCAAAGTAAACTTTACATGCTTTGCTTTGAGAGGCATTCTACTTTCAGGGTTCATTGAACTTAATTTGCCCCCTTAATCTTCTTCAGGTAGGAAGAGATAATTATGTCATATAATAAAACAACTGTTTACTGGTGATTTAATGAATCATACTTTGCCTTGATGTGTCCTGTTGTTGACTTGGAATTGTCAAGTAATAATTATTAACAAAATGCATGTGCTCTCCTGTGGGATAACATTTGTTTCTTTCCTTTTCCCCAGCCCCTGTGTAGCTTTTTTCAGCATGGTCGTGTTGGGAATCACAGACACAGTTTAGGGTAAGTGCTTTCAACCGGTTTGGTTCCGCCCATATTTTACAGATAGCTTTCGAAACTAATACAGTTTTGTTGTTGTTGGTATGAATATATAATAATATATAACAAAATGAACCTGCTCCAATTTGAAAGGTGACTGATGCATGTCTGAAGGCAATAAATGGTGCTATGAATGGGGAGGAAAGTGAGTCCATGTGAAAGTAGGTAGGAAGAAAAATGAAGGAAGAACTAATTAACTGAGAATGTTTTTGGGGGAGGGGAGGTGGGGTGGGGGGGTTGCACTTGTCAGATTTTTTTGTCTAATGAGGAGTGCCAGGGTTCATTCTTGAGAAGAGTGAAATGTGCAAAACTGTAGCTTAGGACTTTCTAGGGCAGATATTAGATTTGTAAATTTCTGTCAGTTGAACTCTTATGTCTTGTCTGTCTCCAGTACTGCGAGTTCATTGGTTCAATGATTCACATTTTTTTAATTTTTAAATCAACCTTTTGGTCCTAGCAGGTTCACATGCGTCTGTTTATTTGTTGGTGAAGATACAGTTTTGTTTTTTAAACAATATTATTATATACTATACCGTTTCAGAAACTGCAAAATCCCCTTTGTGCTGTTTGGGAAGAACACAAGCAAAACTTGTATGACAGCTGCTCAAAGCGGTTCTTCAGCCCCCTCCTGTGACCTGCACCTGCCTGAGTCCAGTTCTGTGGGACACATGGTGAGTTCCTGTAATTACTCCTGCTTGTGACCTGCACCTTACCTGCTTGACTCTGGTTCTGTGGGACACATGCTGAGTTCCCGTAATTACTCCTGCTTGTGACCTGCACCTGCCTGACTCCAGTTCTGTGGGACACATGGCGAGTTCCCGTAATTACTCCTGCCTGTGACCTGCACCTTACCTGCTTGACTCCGGTTCTGTGGGACACATGGTGAGTTCCTGTAATTACTCCTGCTTGTGACCTGCACCTTACCTGCTTGACTCTGGTTCTGTGGGACACATGGTGAGTTCCCGTAATTACTCCTGCTTGTGACCTGCACCTTACCTGCATGACTCCGGTTCTGTGGGACACATGGTGAGTTCCTGTAATTACTCCTGCTTGTGACCTGCACCTTACCTGCTTGACTCCGGTTCTGTGGGACACATGCTGAGTTCCCGTAATTACTCCTGCTTGTGACCTGCACCTGCCTGACTCCAGTTCTGTGGGGCACATGGTGAGTTCCCGTAATTACTCCTGCCTGTGACCTGCACCTTACCTGCTTGACTCTGGTTCTGTGGGACACAAGGTGAGTTCCCATAATTACTCCTGCCTGTGACTCGCACCTGCCTGACTCCAGTTCTGTGGGGCACATGGTGAGTTCCCGTAATTACTCCTGCCTGTGACCTGCACCTTACCTGCTTGACTCCGGTTCTGTGGGACACATGGTGAGTTCCCGTAATTACTCCTGCCTGTGACCTGCACCTTACCTGCTTGACTCCGGGTCTGTGGGACACATGGTGAGTTCCCGTAATTACTCCTGCCTGTGACCTGCACCTGCCTGACTCCAGAAGTATGCGACACTGTCTTGGTGAGTTCTCCTTCACCCGTGCCTGTCTGTCTCCAGTACTGTGGGACACGTGTCATGTTCTCCTACCACACACCTCCCGCCCCCAATCCACATGATGTGCCCCTTGATGTGCCACTGTCTTCCCCCAGTTCTGTGGGATGCAATTCCCCAGCTTTACTCTTTTCTTGTGATCTCTGGGATTGATCATGGCATTGTGTTATGAGTGACCACAGTGATGACCACTCTTGAATGTGCTTGTATTCCTTTGGCCATTGCCCATTAGCTTCTAATTCTAAGCGGTGTGCTCTTTTTTTCTTCTTGCAGGTGTGCCAGGTGATGTCTCCTCGCAGTCCCCTTACCTGCACCAGGACTTACTTTGTGTCCCATCTCTTCAGTGCACTCTCCGGTAAGTCTTCTACACTGAATGTTGTGCTGTGGTCTCCTGTTTCTGGTTACAGTTCTGTGTGTGCGTGTGTGTGTGTGTGTGTGTGTGTGTGTGTGTGTGTGTGTGTGTGTGTGTGTGTGTGTGTGTGTGTGTGTGTGTGTGTGTGTGTGTGTGTGTGTGTGTGTGTGATCTCTTCGGCACCCTCTGTGCTCAGTCTTGTGCATTGAATATTGTGCTGTGATCTCCTGTGTCTGGTTTTGATGATGATGATGATGATGATGATGATGATGTGGTTGTGTGTGTGTGTGTGTGTGTGTGTGTGTGTGTGTGTGTGTGTGTGTGTGTGTGTGTGTGTGATTCAGTTTTTGATACTTACAGTACATTTGCTGTTAATATTGGAATAGCTTTGTGTGGCTCAAGTTATACTTCAGCATCTGGATTTAAGCTTTTCTTTGCTGTCAGCATTATTTTGTTTACTTGTGCAACAGTTACCATGAGGTTACACATGCACACATACGTGAGCACACACACACACCACACACACACACACACACACACACCACACACACACACACACACACACATCACTACCACAACACACACACACACACACATCACAACACACACACACAGCACCAACACACACATATACACTTACTCATACTACCCACACACCACAAGCACTCCTACACACACAACATGCCATCACCACTGCCATGCATGCCACACATCACCACCCACACACACACACACACACCACACACACACACACACACACACACACACACACACACACATGCAACACACACACACACACACACACACACACACACACACACACACAACACACACACACACACACACACACACACACACACACACACACACACACATGCACACATATATACATGCACACATGCATGCATGCATGCACACGCATGCATGCACACGCATACACACACAATTAGCCCTAATTCCTTTCCAGTGTATGCTGATGGTGATGGCTATTAACTGGCAGATCACGAGCATCTCCTTCAGTGTCTGCATTCTCCTGCTTACCCCTGGCCTCCTACCTGCTCTAGGGACATACATTCATTTGCAGTGTAGGCAGTCAGAGAGGCTCTTGTTTATAAGTCCACACATATCTCCTTTCATGTGGCATTTGTCCGGACATTGCTTAATGCCAAGTTCTTGACTTCCATGAAGAACATGAAACTGTATATCATGATCAGAGTTAGGTGTCTGTAGGGAAAACTTTGCAGTTGGATTTTCTTGGACGTTTGGTATTGGGTATTGAATGTCACATTTTGCTAGATTGTACTCTTTAGTACCTACTAGTGCCTCATTACACTATTTTCTGTGACCATGTCCTTATTTTAAGGTCAGAGTGGCATCAAACACCTGAAATCGGAAGCTGAGTATCTCAGTAGCTTGTCATTGGACAAGTTCAGACTATACATTGTTGTGAAGTAGATCAGGAAGGTAACACATTTGCTGCTGGTTGTGATTTTGCTTGTATTCGAGGGGGTTAAACGATGTGGGTTCTGCTGCTTGGGTAGAAAACAGCTTTTTCTGGAGATTGCCAAATAATTCGCTTTTGATGCCCAGTGAACCATGGCGCTTTTGTTCTGGAGATAATGTGTGCATTAAGGTGTACATTCTTCTATGTTTTGCTCTTTTGGAATGCTGGCAGTCACCTTGTTTGAGTTTTTTTTTTTTTAGTTTGGCTTGTTTGGTTTTTAATGTGTAAAGTGTTTGTCTTGTCTGAATGAGAAAATGTTCATTTTTTAACTGTTTGTTTGTTTTGATCATCTCAATTTGTCACATGCACAGAAATGTC
>JABMCL010001228.1:642500-647500 GCA_018857735.1 Alviniconcha marisindica
CATGTTTCTAGGATATCTGTTTGCCTGAAAACCTAGGGAAATGTGTGTGTTCCTGTGATTGCCCCTCACACGTTGAAGCACTGTTGGCGAAGACGGAGATTCGGATGGGGCAGGAGGATGATGATACTAGAAGGACGAGGGCTGAGTGCATGATGACGTTGTACTGGACAGTTGCCTGCTCATTTCTTCTTCTTCTTCTTCTCCCTTTCTTTCAGTGTGCGTGTTTCTAGGATATGTGTGTGCGTGCGTGCGTGCGTGCGTGTGTGCGCGTGTGTGCGTGCGTGTGTGTGTGTGTGTGTGTGTGTGTGTGTGTGTGTGTGTGTGTGTGTGTGTGTGTGTGTGTGTGTGTGCGTGTGTGTGTGTGCGTGCGTGTGTGTATTGAAAACCACGCAAATGTGTGTGTTCCTGTTACTGTCCCTCATACTTCGAAGAAATTTTACCGAAGTGTTTAGATTTTGTTGAGGAAAAGGACGAGGGCTGTGCGGGGTTTAGCGGTCATTTTGCTGCCTTTTGTTTTCGTCAGTGTGCATGCTTCAAGGGTGGGTTTCTTTTCTCTGAAAACCTAGGGAAATATGTGTTACTGCTACTGCCCCTCATGCCAGGACCGTAACTGATAATAATAATAATAATAGGGGATTTATTGAGCGCTTTCGGAGACTCAAAGCGCTTTACAACTGAGTTAAATTAAAACATGCGACTCGTTAATACTCCCACAGAAATGGGTGGCCTGAAAATACATTAATAAAGATATAATACATACAAAGCATAGTCAAACGCACGCACGCACATACACACACACACTACTAACCGCGTGAGCAGGCAAATCCTTACTAACGCACGCATATACACATACACACACACACTACTAACCCACGCACGCACGCACGCAAGCACTAAACACAGTATGTTTTAAATGTTTGCATGTCTAAGGCTTAAACACACACACACACACACACACACACACACACACACACACACACACACACACACACACACACACACACACACACACACACACACTAAGCACACTAAGCACACTAAGCACACTAAGCACACTGAGCACACACTAAGCACACAAGAAGAAGGACTACCGCAAATCCTTACTGGCAGGCTAAGCACAGACGGTCACCAAACACCTTCAGCATATACAGAACTGTGCAGCCAAACTCATCCTTAAATCTCGTAGAGCAGAACACGTCAAACCTCTTCTCAACCAACTGACTGGCTCCTCTTAACAGAATAAATCAGCAGCATGCTCATAATTCATTACATGCTCATATTCGAAACATTTCCAACTACGCCCTGCGTCTTCGGATCATAGACCCCGCACACACCACACACACACACACACACACACACACACACACACACACACACACACATATATAAGACCCGCCACACACTCACCACGCACGCACGCACGCACGCACGCACGCACGCACGCAAGCACAAACACACTAAACACAGTATGCTTTAAATGTTTGCATGTGTAAGGCTTAAACACACACACACACACGCACGCACGCACGCACGCACAGAGACAGAGCACACACAGCACACACTAAGCACACAAGAAGAAGGACTACCGCAAATCCTTACTGGCAGGCTAAGCACAGACGGTCACCAAACACCTTCAGCATATACAGAACTGTGCAGCCAAACACATCCTTAAATCTCGTAGAGCAGAACACGTCAAACCTCTTCTCAACCAACTGCACTGGCTCCTCTTAGAACAGAATTTAAATACAGCATAGCATGTCTCTGCTATCAGATTCTCATTGACACTGCCCCTCAATATTTCGCTAAACATTTCCAGATCTACGTCCCTGCGTTCTTCTTTGGATCATAGAACTTTTCGCATCCCCGCCTTCAGAAGAAAACAGTATGGTGTTCGTTCCTTCTGCTTCTCTGTAACACCAGTCTGGAATTCTCCGCTTTTCGATCTCCGTCACAGCCGTTCCCTCCCTGTTGTCGAAACTAGCCTTAAAGCGTTACTTGTTCAAACAGTATTTTGACCAGCATTAACTTCTCTGCTGCACATATCTTGAATTCTCTCTCTTTCTGTCTCCAGCACAGACCCTCTGTCCCTAGTGTTTGAAACATACCTTTTCAGACCAGTGTAACCTCTTTTTAGATGTCCTCCTCGGTCGTGTGTGTGTGTGTGCGTGCGTGTGTGCGTGCGTGCGTGCGTGCGTGCGTGCGTGTGTGTGTGGTGTGTGTGTGTGTGTGTGTGTGTGTGTGTGTGTGTGTGTGTGTGTGTGTGTGTGTGTGTGTGTGTGCGTGCGTGCGAGCGTTGTGTGGTAGGCAACTTAGTTTCTGCGTCCGCGGTGCCTCACGTGGGGAAGAGAAGACGGAGACACCATGCATCATACTGTATCACGGTGGAAACTAACATCCCCCCCCCCCCCCCCCCCCGCCACCACCCCACCCCACCTCCCTCCACCGCTTATTAGTTTGTCCTCTACATTTTGAGTATTGTGTCACGTGCGGGTCGATGACCATAGACAGCTGTCTGTGAAGTTTGAGACGGAAGATAAGTTGGGTTATGTACACGCGTTTTTGCTTCTCGAAACTTTGTGTGTGTGTGTGTGTGTGTGTGTGTGATTGGTTTTCATAGCGTTTTGTAAGGAGGCAGCGTGGCGGACACCCGACCACTGAGATGCTCGCTCCCAAACAAGTGTTTCCCAAACAGGAAACCAATTCCATTTATGCGGCTTCTCGCTTTGGTTTGTAGGAGATACAAAGTCAACCTCGGCTGGATCGAGACGGACGTTTTCAGGCCCTAGACCTATCGGGCTTTTAATCACGCCCAGCCCAGCTTTGCAGACTGGGTGGTCTTCTTCTTCCTCTTCAGAAATGATTTTTCAAACTGAACTTTCTTCTTTCTCCATCTCTTTTATTGTTTCGTTGTTAAAGTGTGGACGTTTGTAAACAGGGACTTGTTGTTCTGTACTGTTGATGATGTGGTTGAAATGTGGATTTCTTGAGCAGGACAGTGTCAACCTGTTATAGTTATATATGTTTTTTTTTTTTTTTTTTTTTCTTTTTTCTTTTTTCTTTTTCTGCTTTGATTTTTGGTGTTTGAATGTTGTGTTGTGTATTTCCTTAGTATCATTTTGCCTTGCTACATCCTGCACGGTTGGCTGGGTGGCTAAGAGATCAAGTAACTAGCTAACCCTTCTAACTAGGGACAGATTAGAGAGTAACAGATCCATTCTTACACGCACGCACGCACGCACGCACGCACGCACGCACACACACACACACACACACACACACCAGCACACACACCACACACACACACCACACACACACACACACACACACACACACACACACACACACACACACACACACACACACACACACACACAATTCTGCGATAGTTTCCAGTCCAACACGCGGGGGAATTTTTGGCCGTAATTGAGACTTCCATTATAGACTATGGTCGCCGTATATTGAAAGGCGCGAGGAAGGAACTGGAGACAGCTAGCATTTCTGGAGGCGCCGATACTGGAAAGTCCGGAGTGACGGACCCTTGACGTCAGATTAGCGTGTAACCGAACGCAGACAAGAGAACTAATACCGTCCTTAGTCTTGCTTTTGACGACGCTACTTTTCCAATCAACTGTCATCTGGTTCCTCTGCTCTCTTTCTCTCGCTCTCTCTCTTTCTCCCCCCTCTGTCTCTCTCCCCCTCCCCCCCCTCTCTCTCCCCCCTTCCCCCGCCCCTCTCTCTCCCTCTGCATCGAATTTTGCTGACCAGGCTGTATAATCTTGGAGGAAAGTCGCCTGGACGATGTGGAAGATTTTCGTTGATGTTCGGTCGTTTAGAATAAAGGCAGGGAACACGGCATCTGTACCAGACTTGGTGTAACTGTGATGCAAGAAATAAAAGATGGATAACATCCTCCATGGTCGCATCATCATGAAAAGGATGTTCTACAGAAGCGCGCCTGCGCGTACACACACACACACACGCACGCACGCACGCACGCACGCACGCACGGCAGGCACGCAGGCAGGCAGGCAGGCAGGCAGCACGCAGGCAGCACGCACGCACGCACGCACAGCACACACACACACACACACACAGCACACACACACACACACACACACACACACACACACACACACACACACACACACACACACACACACACACACACACACCTTTACAAATTAGCCACAGCATATAAATAATACTTCTCTGGTACATTAGCTGCAACGTCAATAGTTGTAATTCGACACAGAATCCTGGAGCTCCTCTGCAGAATCGACGGAGGGGAGTAATAATGTGAAATTTGTGGTATACACGCAAAAAACGTATTGAAAGAAGACACAGTTTTATCATTCACGCTACAGCTCGTGCTACCAAGGACGGAACCCTAGCTTTGAAAACCCTGTTCCTGAGATCTCTGCAAGCCCTACAGCATGGAGGTTTTTTTTTTTGTGCGTGTTAAAAACAACAACAACGTTTTCACCCTCGAGTTTGCGTCCTTGCCGGCCTTCCTGTCTTCCTCCCATCTTTCCTGTGTTTCTTTCATCTTTCCTCTCTTTTCCCCATATTTCCTGTCTTTCGTTTCCAATTTGCTTGAACAGAAATGGAGAATTCGGATGGGCCCGGAAGGCCATGTGGCATTTTTTTCTTTTCTTTTCTTCCTCTTACACGTTCAGTTACAATCTGGCTTGGCGTAAAATTACGCGGTACATTTGGAACGTAGAGCAGAAGCCGCAAAGTAAGCCGAGTTGATGTGGACATTGAATTTTGCCTGCGGTAACGGCTAGGGGAAGAAACTGATGGAAAATAGCTTCTGTTGCACGGAATAAAGAAAACGTGCAGTCCGTCTTCTGTGTGAGTGTGTGTGTGTGTGTGTGTGTGTGTGTGTGTGTGTGTGTGTGTGTGTGTGTGTGCGCGCGCGCGTGGTGTGTGCTGTGTGTGTGTGTGTGTGTGCGTGGTGTGTGTGCGTGCGTGCGTGTGCGTGCGTGCTGTCGTGGTGT
>JABMCL010001228.1:652500-692500 GCA_018857735.1 Alviniconcha marisindica
CCAATGATATTCGTGCACTGGACGTGCGAACAGTCCACACTGTGTTCAGTTTTCTGCAGAGCACTGGTAGAGTCTCCACCGGTCTCAGAACTCAGGTATGGTGGTTTACCTGCGTCAAAAGACAAAATGAGTAGTTATATAATTAATAATTATAATTATGTGCGCATAATGACTAATTTCGACTCTACATAATTCTATTTATGTACTTATGACGCAAGTAAGCCGTTGGAAGCAGCACGAAAGGCTCATAATTACTGTTATGTGCACATAATTATAATTGTGTGCTTTTTACGCATTTAAGCCGTTGGAACCAAGCGTCAAGAGACATATTTACTCATATGACATACTTTTTTGTGTAAAGCGCTTTGAGCCAAGTCATGTTATGGACATTGCCGTACAGAAGTGCTGTGTATTATTATTATTGTTATTATTATATGTATAGATAATTAGTAATTATGTTAAGATAATTAATCATACCATTATGTTGAAATAACTCGTCGATGCCGTTGGCGACCATCATTGCTACAAAGAAAAAGAGAAGTGCTGACAATCCCGCACATGCGCATTTATGCTGTTTCAACATTAATAATTATGTGAATCTATGCAATTATGTAGCTTTGACGCAAGTAAACCGTTGGTAACAGCACGGAAGGCACACAATTATTATTATGTGCACATAATTACTGTTTTAAAATAATTGCTAATTCTGTGCTTTTAACGCAAGTAAGCCGTTAACTGTGAGTCAAAAGAAAACATTAGTAATTATGTGCAGATTGAACGTGCACATCATTGTAATGATGTGCAGATAGTAATTCAGTTTTTTGACACTAGTCATACTCAGGAGCTGTGTGAAAGCCGAGGTGGCCGTCCTGGGCTCCCCAGTAAGTAAGTAAACATGGTGCTTAACGTCCACAGAAACCGTACGGCTTATTAGGGACGGGGAGAAGGGGGGTAAGGGGGTATGGAGGTGGGGGAAGAGGGAGATTATATACCTGTCGCTACACTGTCACCACCAGAATGACTTCTGCATTAAGATGGGCAGCGATGAGAACCATTTGAATGTTTTATAATTGTGAGGGAGTGAAGGTTCGACCGCGGATACCGCCCGAAAAAGACCGGAGAGACCGTGGACCGCCGCCAGAACAATGGAAGTGTTAAGGCGGTGTCCCCTCGCCATTGCGCAGCGACTAGTGCACTGCGCAATTGCTGTTTAAAACTGCCGTGCTTGGGCAGAGTCACAAGGACAATGTCCGTTGCGCTGCTGTTGAGGCACAAGCCGAAGCGAAAGAAGTTCAACTTTCGCAGCCCAGCTCCACCTCCCTGCTTCATTGATCTCGCCTGGAACCCTGCGTAGTCTGAAGACAACAATATAACTATATAGTCACCTGCTCTGGTCTTGGCAGCGGGTGGTGGGAGTCGGAGTCGTTGTGTTTTGTTTTTGTTTTGTTTTTTTCTTCCCACTGTGTAAACCACTGCTTCACACAAACTACAGCGAGTTCGGCTTGTTGTTCGGTGCTGATCTTTTTTTTTTTTTTTTTTTATGGGAACCAGTGTTTTAATTGGCCAGGGAAGGAGGGGTGGGGGGGAGGGAGGGGGGAGGGGAGGAGAGAGAGAGAGAGAGAGAGAGAGAGAGAGAGAGAGAGAGAGAGAGAGAGAGAGAGAGAGAGGAAGGGAAAAGAGACGGAGGGGGTGAGTGAGTGAAGGAGTGAGTGAGTGAGTGAGAGAGAGAGAGAGAGAGAGAGAGAGAGAGAGAGCAGGAGAGAAGAGAGATGGGAGGGGGAGAGGAAGAAAGGGCAGGGGGGGTGGGGGGGGGGAGTGGGAGGAGAGAGAGAGAGAGAGAGAGAGAGAGAGAGAGAGAGAGAGAGAGAGAGAGAGAGAGGGAGAGTCTGCGTGGGTGTGATTGTGTAACTCTGTGTGTGTGTGTGTGTGTGTGTGTGTGTGTGTGTGTGTGTGTGTGTGTGTGTGTGTGTGTGTGTGTGCGTGCGTACACGCGTGTGTGCGTGTGTGTTTAAAGTTCTGATAGAATTTCTCCCTTCAATTTAGCGGGGCGGGGGGCGGGGAGGGGGGGGGGGAACCCGGGAGTCAGCGACTCCCTGCAAGGCCGTTGCGAAATCCTACGCCGGAGCTGGAGGCGAGTAGGGACATTATTGTGCAGAGACGCGGAAAGAACTAATGAGATAAAACTTCTAGGCTCTTACTTGCCCGCAAGCCAAGCAAGAAGGTCTGAACGGGAAAGACTAAGGTCAAGATAAAGAATACTTAGGTAGGGTCTTTTTTCCTCCCCCTCGCTCTCTTCCCTCTGCCTCCCCTCCGTCTCTTTCTCTGTCTCCGGGGGAAGGGCTGGGTGTGTGTGTGTGTGTGTGTGTGGGGGGGGGGGGTCAGGTAGTGATTATTTTTTTCGACGGGGGTTGGGGTTGGGGGAGGGGGGGGGGGGGGTAGGGGGGAGGTGGAGGCATTATAGAGGGCACTGGGTGGAAAGCAGTTTGACGTGTTTTGGCGTTGAGCCAATTTGCGTGTATGTCCTGGTACGTGCGATTGTGCTATAGACGAATACACGTCTTTTGTTGCGACAAAAGTATGCATGCCGCGACAAAACGTTTGTCGCGACAAAATTATGTTTGTAGCGACAAAAAACAACAAATATTTGTCGCGACAAACACGTGCTTGTCGCGACAAGCATACTTTGTCGCGACAGAACACGTCTTTTGTCGCGACAAAAGTAAGCTTGTCCCGACAAAATTATGTTTGTCGCTACAAATATTGTGGCAGGTCCCACCAATGATAGATTTCAACTACAGTGCACGTATCTTGGCGCTAAAGGTGCTGAGCAGATTGCATGCGTGCTTGGCTTATTTGGAGCAGAACGCTGTACTTTTGAGAGATTTTGTGTTTTCGTTCTTTCTTTCTTTCACTTATTCGCGTGAGCTTATCTCTCAGTCTGTCCCAAGTGACCACCGTGGCAGAAACTTTCGTGTCGGCATCTTTGTCTGGCAGTCTCGGTCTGAAATTCGGAATAGATTTATCAATTTGTAAAGAACAAAGGCGGACATTTCAATTTCTTATACCAGCCGGCGGAATTGCCATGGATTAGAAAAGACTGGGGTCTAGCCAGTTTTTAAATGAGAGGGCGGAAACCGTACGCATTGATCGCCAGCAAAACCTTTCCTTTGGATCAGATAGGAAATTCTGATGGGCAGCATGATGTTTTTGTTACTCCCATCAAAGAGCGTAGGTAGAGAATCGTTTGCTGCGGTCTTCGCTGGCATGAAAACCGTGATGCGCTTGAGTGTTTTGAATGATTATAAACACGCACCACCCCCCCACCCCCACCCCCACCCCCAAACGCATTACATCTCCACACACACGCTCATACAACACACACACACACACACACACACACACACACACACACACACACACACACACACACTACACACACACACACACACACACACACACACACACGCGGCGCACACACACACACACACACACACACACACACACACACTACACACACACACACACACACACACACACACACACACACACACACACACCACACACACACACACTACATACTACTCCATATACACACACACACACACACACACCACACACACACACACACACGCACACACACACACACACACACACACCACACACACACACACACACACACACCACACGCACTCACACACCACAGACACACACACACACACACACACACACACACACACACACACACTCACACACACTCACCTCCACACATCGCACATGGATGTCTGCTTTTGTTTTCAATTGTATAACGCGTAGGGCCGTAAGCTGGGCGCTGCGTAAGTGCCTCATTATTGATACTATGTACATCAAGCTCTCTGTACAGACGGCCTTGGCGGAAGCCTCTAACGATGCCAGTTGCGAGGACACCGTTTCATTCAGCTTAGACCTTTAAAAAGTCGGTGCGCTGTCATTGCGTACAGTTGCTGCGTCTGTCTGAGTTTGGTAACGCTTTGGCTTGTAGGGACACATCGATGTTTTTGTTTCGTTTTTGTTTTTTTGTTTTTTCCTAGTTCTTCGCGGTCTGAATTCACTGGTGGTTGCTGGGCCAACAACTCGCGAGTTGTTGACCACAGACATTGAATATGTCCGTGGTTCTGACTTTGTCGGAGTATGTGCCCTTGCCAGGCTGATTGATTTGTCAGACAGTCTAGCCGAGGATTGCTTTCCGCCTTATCAAACCATCAAAGGGATTGGAGCCTACCGGCGGTGCCTCCCGGTTGCTTTTTCTCCTCAGAGGACCTGTCACTTGCAACAGTGTGGCGATGGATTCATTGTAGCCATCCTGATGCCTTGGCCATGATTAAGATTGGCTCCTTTTTAACTGGCAGTCGATATGATGGTATCCTTTGCAAGGTTTCAGCTTTATTTGCGCTGAGGTTTTTGTGTGCTGTTAACTGGAAGAGAGAGAGAGAGAGAGAGAGAGAGAGAGAGAGAGAGAGAGAGAGAGAGAGAGAGAGAGAGAGAGAGAGAGAGATTGAGAGAGAGAGAGAGTGTGTGTGTGTGTGTGTGTGTGTGTGTGTGTGTGTGTGTGTGTGTGTTTGTGTGTGTGCGCGTGTGTGTGCTGTGTGTGTGTGTGTGTGTGTGTGTGTGTGTGTGTGTGTGTGTGTGTGTTTGTGTGCCGCGCGCCGCGCGCGCGTGTGTGTGTGTGTGTGTGTGTGTTGTGTGTGGTGTGTGTCGTAGGTGTGTGTTGTGTGTGCGTTGTGTGTGTGTGTGTGTGTGTGTGTGTGTGTGTGTGTGTGTGTGTGTGTGTGTGTGTGTGTGTGTGAGATCAGGTTTATAGTCAGCCCACAACGCCGATCAGCTACACGCTGCTGTTCTTTCAATAGCGAGTGATCAGAGATATTCAGCTTCGGACGATGTATCGATGTAGACTAATTAATTGTCCATTATCAAGGGGATGATTGAAAGGGGGAGGCGGGGGAGAGAATGACGCGGCTGCACAGTTCAAACAGTAAAAACGAAATAATCGACACGATGTCTGCTCCTTTCTATCGACACGCTCTTTCCAGTGTCAGGCGTATCCGCACGAAATGAATACGATCATTTGGATTTCCGTGAATCACAGTCCGTATGATGCGAAACAGCACCACGCAGAGAGAGAGAGAGAGAGAGAGAGAGAGGAGAGGAGAGAGAGAGAGAGAGAGAGGGTTGGGGAGAGGAGAGAGAGAGAGAGAGAGAAAAGAGAGAGAGAGAGAGAGAGAGAGAGAGAGAGAGAGGGGGGGAGGTGGAGAGAGAGGTTGGGGAGAGGAGAGAGAGGGAGAGAGAGAGAGAGAGAGAGAGAGAGAGAGAGAGAGAGAGAGAGAGAGAGGAGGAGAGGTTGGGGAAGGCGAGAGAGAGAGAGGGAGAGAGAGAGAGGGGGGGGGAGACTAAGAGAGAGAGAAAAGAGTCGCGGGGGGGGGAAGAGAGAGAGGAGGGACTAGAGAGAGAGAGAGAGAGAGGGGGAGAGAGAGAGAGAGAGAGAGAGAGAGAGAGAGAGAGAGAGAGAGGGAGGGGTCAGGGTGGGGGGGAGAGAGAGAGAGAGAGAGAGAGCGAGAGAGAGAGAGAGAGAGAGAGAGTTCGGTGCAAAGATCGATAGCCGTGATAACCCTGTAGCAATTTGTCAGCCCCCACGCCGCCAGATTGGTCAGTGAAGGTTGACCCCGGGACCGATGGACATTACACTGAAATCCTTCTCTAGTCAGGGCGTAAACAGAGTGGACCTAGTCTGGTGAGGGTTGGCGAGGGGGGGGGGGGAGTGTGGTGGTGGGGGGCAGACAAGAGACGAGAATCCGAGTACCATGTTTCAGTGTCTGCCTGATTGGAGGAAAGGAGCTGGTGGGGGGGGGGGGGGGGGGGGGGGGGGGGGTGGCGGTGATGGTTTAATCGGTTACTGCTCTCCGCAGTCTTGGGCTGAATGCATGAGCTCAGTGTGGGTTGGCCTTTTAAGGCCTTTACTCACAGAGAGCGCTGGCTGGCCCGTATAGACACTGTAATTATATACACTCGCTGTAAGTATCTCTGGCCGGCCCGAGAGGCGGGTGGCTTTGCGTCTCGGGCCCGTAAAGGCCCAGTTATGTTTTGGAAGGCCCGTGCTTTATGGAAACGCAGACGAAAAGTGTCCCGAAATGATTGTGTGTCTATGAGTTCATGCTATTCTGAGCTCCACTTTATAAGATTAAAGATTAGAAAGGTCATTTGGGGAGCGGGGGGTGGTGGGGGGGGGGGGGGGGGGGGGGGGGGGGGTGGGGGGGGGGGGGGGGGGGGGGGGGGCGAGGGGCAGAACTCGACTAGAAATGAGAAGATGATGGCAGGGGAGATGATCAAAGGGGAAGAGTTGTTTACTCGATCTCAGGATTCACTTTTCATTTCAGCAGGCACTTTTTTTTTTTTTTTCTTTTTTTTATCTGAAAGAGCCGAGATTCTCAACCCTTCCTCCCCCCCCCTCCCCTCCCCCCTCCTTTCTGCCATTTTTTTCTCTCACGAACTTGGTTTTTGTCTGTGCGGAGTGCTATGGACTAGAAGCTGCTACGTGGGAAAGGGGAAAAACAACAAAACAGAGAAACAACAACAGCAGCGACAACAACAGCAACAACAACAACAAAAACAACAAATGAACGGGAAAGAAACACACACTCACACACACACACACACACACACACACACACACACACACACACACACACACACACACACACACACACACACACACAGGCACGTACGCACGCACGCACGCACGCACGCACACACACGAACGCACGCACGAATTTATTACCACTACGAGAGCTTTTAAACTAAGATGAAGGGTTACGCACGCACGAATTTATTACCACTACGGGAGCCTTTAAACTAAGATGAAGGGTGTGTGGGGTGGGGGGGGGGGGGGGGGGAGTAAAGAGAAACAAACGAGGAAATGGAAATCATGTAGCCCACTGCTGTCAATTTGTTCCGAGACCTCTTACAAATTTCGTTCGAAAGTAAAACGGATTCTGGACCGAACAAAAAACCAAGCTGATCCTAACGATGATGCCGTCTTGCAGTTGTTGTTTTTTTGTTTTTGCTTCACATGTATAGCCGCGCACTTTAAAGGAACACATCGTGCGTTCTCGCACCTTCAAAGGTCTGTTTGCATCAAACGTTGAGTCTGTACTGATCCCTTCCTCTGTATGATTATTACAGATTTTTTTTTGAAGGTAAACATTTCTTGGTGTTTTGCCCATGATATACAGCAGAAATGCGTGTTTTGGCTTTTGGTGATGGATGACGGATCGCTCTTTTTAATTGGCTATATATCTGATATAAACTATATAGCAACTTGTGCTAATATATATTCAAGATGCACGAACATTATTTTTGTAATTTTTGTTTTGTTTTATGACGTTAAACAGATTTCTGTTAAATCCCAGAAACCACCTGCATCACGTTTCCGCACACATACAGTATATAGTGTAGACTGCACTCATCAGTACATTTTTTTCTTTGTATCGAAAGAGCCATTTTAAAACAACTTAATAATCACAATATTAACCGCATACGCTGGACACGTTAATTTTTATTACAAGAATATCGTCACCACAGGCACTTGACGCTTGGATATCATTGCCCTGGTTGGCTTTATGAGAACAGTACCAGACGAGAGAAAAAAAGAAAAAGAATACAGCGTCAAGACTCGTGTGCCTGTGATTACAACATACTCTGAATTAACACACAACAAGACCATTCACATTTCACGAGAAACATTCGTGTCTCCATGGAAACATCACGATAACACCTTCAACACACGCGATGGCGCAGTGGTGGCTTTGGAAACGTCACACGATCACAACAGAAATAAGTCATACAAGTGCACTCCAATGAAAAGCATTATTTCGCATGGAGGAAACGACAAAACGAACGCCTCAGAGGTGAAAATGCTTTCGAATGGTCACTTTAACATTTCGACCAATAAGATAATTTACATCGATTGAAACTACAGCTATACTTTCGTCGTTTTATTTTTGATCGTGGAAATGACAGTACTTTTTTCCAGTTTCCTCTGGCGGAAACAACGAAAGAGTATATCATTTGTTCCAGTTTCCTTTGGCGGAAACAACGAAAGAGTATATCATTTGTTCCAGTTTCCGTTGGCGGAAACAACGAAAGAGTATATCATTTGTTCCAGTTTCCTTTGGCGGAAACAACGAAAGAGTATATCATTTGTTCCAGTTTCCTTTGGCGGAAACAACGAAAGAGTATATCATTTGCACCGTGCACAGCAAGCTCTAGTTGTCGTGCCAAATTAATCAGGGCTGGTCTGGGTACACGGTGACAGAATAGCGAAGTAGGGGCAGGAATGTCTCAGATTTGACAGTGGACCAACCTCGGAGATCCAGTCAGCATTCACAGCCAAGAACCTGTCTGTTAAGCACGTTGTCTGAGTGAGCGAAACACACAGGCACGCGCACGCACGCACGCACGCACGCACGCACGCACAGAGAAACAGACAGAGAAACAGACAGACACAGACACACGCACGCACACACACACACACACACACGCACACACACACGCACGCACGCACGCACGCACGCACGCACGCACGCCGCCGCACGCGCACGCACGCACGCACCCACGCACGCATCACACACACACACACACACACACACACACACACACACACATCACACACACCACTCACTCTCACTCACTCACTCACACACACACACACACACACACACACACACACACACACACACACACACACACACACACACACACACACAAGAACGTGTGTGTGTGTGTGGCACCGTTAACCTCTTCTACACACACTTGCGGTTGTAGATTCTAGGTTACATTCTCTTTTTGCGCCGCGACCAGTACTCAGACACGAGTAACTCGGGTAACCTGCAGACATTTAGCCCAACACGTCGATTCAGTAACAGCATGATATGATGTATTGCTTCTGAAGTATTGGTGGTGAATCTGCTGGACATGCTTTTGTGATAATGTTGTGTTGTTTTGGTGGGAGCGGGAATGCCGACCCAGTCCTGAGATATTAAGGTTCTTCTAGTTATACTCCCCATGCAGAAACCGACCTTGCTGCCAGGTGTATGTAGTCCATTGCCCCCAGCGGTTGTCCTGGCGGCAGTTTGGTGTCCAAACTTCGTCGAATATTCGTCTTCGACGGATATATGGATATATCCCCGCACTGGACATGAAAGTCTGTTGCCGCTGGAGAATAAGCTGGCATCTTTAACCCCTTCATTGCCCCAGCCTGTAAAATGTCCGGGCGGAAAAGTGTACACATACACGCCGGCAAACAGTACGTTTGATAGTCCTGTAACAAATCGACTGTCAATACGGGGGGGGGTGGGGGGCCTTAACGATATTGGTCGTTTTCGGAGTGACGGCGCGGAGAGCATGGCAGTGAAAGGGTTAATGACTGAAGATGTCCGTTTACAGTGTGCACGTAGATCGAGTGTTCCGGGCTGCCAGTCACTAGAGCAGCTCCATCCGAAACGGAACATCACAGCTAATATTCCGCATGGAAATCCCGAAGAGCGGCTGCCCCACTTTGCCTCACAAACTAAATAAAGCACAAGCAGCAGAGCGAAAGACTTGCGGATTCCGAACAAAACCTTTACACCAAATAACGGCGCACGTTCAGTGATGAGTGGAGATATCGGCTGATGAGGCAAACTGCACTAATTTGAAGGCTGGATTCAAACTGAAATCATTATGCTTTTCACCAGTCAAGACGGCCGGAACGAATGCCTGTGAGGACGTAAATATGGCCATGGGAGACGAGTCTTCTGAGGACGTAAGTAAATAAAATATGGGAGGCGGGGCTTGTCAGAACGTAAATATGGGAGGCGGGGCTTATAATCACGTAGATATAGGAGGCGGAGCTTGTGAGAACGTAAATATGGGCGGCAGGGCTTATAAGAACGTAAACTATGGGAGGCGGGGCTTATAAAAGAACGTAAATATTGGAGGCGGGGATTGTGATAACGTAAATATGGGAGGCGGGGGTTGTGAGAACGTAAATATGGGAGGCTGGCGTTGTGAGAGCGTAAATATAGGAGGCGGGGCTTGTGAGAACGTAAATATGGGAGGCGGGGGTTGTGAGAACGTAAATATGGGAGGCGGGGGTTGTGAGTGCGTAAATATAGGAGGCGGGGCATGTGAGAGCGTAAATATAGGAGGCGGGCTTGTGAGAACGTAAATTTGCGGAACTGTGGATGGTCTGATATTTTACATAACACACACTCGCACACCCCTTTTTGTGCGGACGTCAGTCACATAGTCCGAACTGGCGTAGCTTGTGTTGAGTAACAGTATAATAGTGTCCGCGCAGCGACAGTAACTTCACATCTCCAGCATTGTCAGTGTCAGAGTACGTGTGGGCTTTGATGCTTTTTATTTTTTTTTTTAGCAATGTCCGGTCAAGTCGATGCTACACGGAGAGTTCGAATAGGAACCGGGGGTTTAAATGACAGGAATTGAACTGAACACAACCTTTGTCAGAGTCAGCTGGCGGTTAGATGCTACCAGCAGCACAACCCACCTGTGACAGTGTCGGGGTAAGGTTGTGGAGGTTAGGTGGTGTCAGCAGAAGCAGCACACCTCTGGCAGTGTCCGTCCAGGTAGGATGTGGCGGCAGCGGCAACCGCACACTCGTTGCTACGTCGGAGTAACTAGGACATAGATGATGGCGGTGTCAGCGAAGGAGATGACGGCTCGCTGCCGGCAGCGGCCGGCACACATACACACATCTCGCCGCGTCAGCGTCGAAGTGTGACAGTAAGGTTGGGTGCATTACAGCAAAGATTATAGATGCAAGAGGACTCGTCTAAACCATGGACCTATATAGTATATTATAGGTCCATGTCTGAACAGTTCCGGTGCTGGAAGTCTGCCGCCTGGCCAGCAGCAACAACACACGTGGCCCATAACGGTGTCCGTCAAGAATGTCCCGGGGGAGGCTGGAGGAGGCTCGCGGCAACAGTTAATTAGCACACCTGTAACGGCGCCAAGCATTAAGGAGAATGAGTGGGGAGATGGGTGTGTGTGTGGGGGGGGGGGGGGGGGAGGGGCGAGAAGGACGTCCTGCGCTAGCAGCAGCAGCAGCACACCTCCAGCAAGGTCAGCCGGAACTGCCTGTTGTAGCAGAAGTAGATGATGAGGTGGAGGGCGTAGTGCAGGAAGAAGAGGACGGTGAAGAGGTTGTGGAGGGCGGCGAAGAGCCTGGAGTCCGGGTCCAGCCAGTCCGGCACCACCCTGGCCAGCATCTCCAGCACGCACAGCGGCGTGGAAAACGTCACGTACATGGCCATCAGCATCACCAGCAGCTTGGACAGGGCCGTCTCCTCCTTCATCCGCCGGGCGATGGCGACGGCCGACGCGTGCTTGACGGCCATGTAGCGGCGGGCCAGGGCGGGCCCGCGGGAGCGAAGGCTCAGCGTCAGCCCCGTCAGCAGCATCATCACGTAGGGCAGGAAGAGCGTGAGGGTCTTGACGTACCAGAAGTACATGGTGTTGTACTCGGCCGTGGCCGTCGACGCCGTCTTCATGGCGGCCAGGGCCGTGGCGTTGAGGCGCAGGTCGAAGTGCAGGGCCGTGTCGTACTCCCAGAAGCGGGGCAGGGCGCTGACCAGCCCCACGCAGAAGACCATCAACACCACCACGGCGGCCTGGGTGGGCGTGCACAGGATGCTGGCGCGCGACGAGGACACGGTGAGGGCGCGCTCGAAGGCCATCATGACGATGAGCCAGATGGTGGTGTACCAGAACCAGTCCCGGCAGCTGAAGGCGTAGGGCTGCGTGACGATCAGCTCGTCGTAGCGGCCCACGTAGTGCTGCGTGGCCAAGAGGCAGGTGGTGGCCAGGAGCAGCAAAGACGCCACGCACAGCCCCAGCAGGTAGGTGTCCAGCGACGCCCGGGCCGGCAGGCGGCACAGCACCACCACGCTGGCGATCTGAGTGGCCACCGCGAAGCTGACCACCACGGGCAGGGCCAGGAAGCAGAAGTAGTCGCTGACCTCCGTCCAGTCCCCGGAGTAGCGGGTTGCGTTGGCGAAGTCCCCGCCCGGGGTGCAGGCGGTGTGGAGGGTCAGGCAGTGGCGGAGCGGGGGGATGAGGTACGGGTAGACGTTGTCCGGGTACAGCTCGAAGCGGATCCTCATCTTGACGGGCCTCCCTCAGTTGTCAGACCGCGCTGTTCTTCACCGATAGTCGCGTACCTGAAAAATCGAAGTTTTTGTTCGTGTTTGAGAGCTTGATTGATTGATTGATTGATTAAAGTTTACTTTATTTCCCAACGGTGAAGATATTAGCACAAAGGCCGACTCACATATCTGCCGTTGCTACAGTACTGCTAATAACCAAGACAATCACTGTGAAATATTATGACAGAAGGATATAGACAAATACAGCATCAATAATAATAATAATAATAATAACATATAAAACGAGACGGCGACTGCAACGGAAATGAAAGAGAGAGAGAGAGAGAAGAAGAGAGAGAGAGAGAGAGAGAGAGAGAGAGAGAGAGAGAGAGAGAGACGTCACTTCGATTTGTTTAGAGCTAGGGTTCGAAAATATCGCCATCTCCTTCTCATCGCTGGAACAACAAACCAACCAACCAACAAACAAAACGCACATGTGCCTTTATTGATGGTAGACGCCACGAGAAACGGGAGCCGTAGTGCTGATCGATACACGGAAGATTTGCTGCGCTGCAATTCCATGTCATTCAAGGATCGTCTCATACATATTCACTCACTAGAACTCTCGAAGTTCCCACGTCCGCGGCGATGAAAGAGCAATGAGGATGGGGACGAGGCTATTGGGGCGCGGTTATGCCGACTGGCGGCAAATTTCGTGTTGACCAGGGCTTTTGAATTATAGATGGTGGTGTTGACAGGGCCCATTAAGTCCTGCAGGCGGGAGCCAGGGGGCTGAGGGAAAAATCAGGGGCGAACTCTATTCCCTGTCTTCGCTATTGATCACGGCGAGCAAACAGGGTTTTGTCGACCAGTCTGTTTCTCTCTTTGCTTTGCCGAGTGTGCTGTTGACTTGTGCCTTAGTAATGTGTGAAGGAAGAGCCCAGGGCTGAGTATCAAAGTGACATTGGCGTAAGCCACAGTCCGGGGGGGATGGGGAGGCGGTGGGGGTGGGTGGGAGGTCTAGGGGGGATGTCACAGTACTAGCCGACTTGACTTCCCAAATGATGATGGATGAGAGTTGGGGTAGTAGGCAGGGCGCAGTCGCCGATCCGCGAACGACCAAATTCGATTGGATGTATAGCCACTGCTTCTCTCAGTCCCTTTTCCTCTCTCAAAGATTGATGGTGGTGTGATGCGTAAAACGGATTTGCGTTGGCGGTTTCTCTCGCGAAGTCTTTTCTTCTTCTTCTTTCTTTCTTTCTTTCCTCTTCTTCTTTTTTCCCCTTCATCAGCCGGAGCCATATGGATGATTACGTTTCTCCCACGGATGATGGCACATCTCCTGTTAACTGATGGACTGTTTTGTTTATTATACTTTCGCACCAACGTTGACATCCCATTTTGGTCACCCCTCCATTTGCCAGATTTGCTTGGTCTTTCAGCAGTATTGGCGCGTTGCTGACGTGGAGAAGACTTCCTCAGGGGGCTGATCAGATCGTGCCCAAGGGCGAGGGGTGGGGAGGGGATGGGAGGGGTGTAGACGTTGTTTTCCCCTCCTCCGTTTTTAAAGTACGAGGTGTCTCTCCATAGACGTAGAGTAGACACATCAGATCGTGCCCAAGGGCGAGGGGTGGGGAGGAGATGGGAGGGGTGTAGACGTTGTTTTCCCCTCCTCCGTTTTTAAAGTACGAGGTGTCTCTCCATAGACGTAGAGTAGACACATCAGATCGTGCCCAAGGGCGAGGGGTGGGGAGGAGATGGGAGGGGTGTAGACGTTGTTTTCCCCTCCTCCGTTTTTAAAGTACGAGGTGTCTCTCCATAGACGTAGAGTAGACACATCAGATCGTGCCCAAGGGCGAGGGGTGGGGAGGGGTGTGACGTTGTTTTCCCCCCCTCCGTTTTTAAAGTACGAGGTGTCTCTCCATAGAGGTTGAGTAGACACATCAGATTGCACAGGAGCCGGGGGGGGGGTTCAAGTTGGCGTCTTGTGTCTTTAAAGTACGAGGTGTCTCCATAGACGTGGAGCAGACACGCCAGATCGCACGGGAGCCGGACGGGGGGTGAGGGAGGGGGCGTGGGTGGCTGTGTTAAAGTTGACATCTTCAGTCTTGAAAGTACGAGGTGTCTCCATAGACGTAGAGTAGACACATCAGATCGCTCAGGAGGCGGACGGGGAGGGGGGGGAGGGGGCTGTGTGAAGTTGACGTCTTCAGTCTTTAAAATACGAGGTGTCTCCATAGACGTGGAGCAGACACATAAGCTTGCACAGGACCCGAGGCGGGGGGGTGGGGGTTGGGTGGCTGTGTTGAAGTTGACGTCTTCAGTCTTTAAAATACGAGGTGTCTCCATAGGCGTGGAGTAGACACATCAGATCGCACAGAAGCCGGAGGGTGTGGGGGATGGCTGTGATGAAGTTGACGTCTTGTCTTTAAAGTACGAGGTGTCTCCACAGACGTGGAGCACACATCAGCTTGCACAGGAGGCGGGGGGCTATGGAGGCTGTGTTGAAGTTGACGTCTTCGGTCCTTAAAATATGAGGTGTCTCCATAGACATGGAGCAGACACACCAGATCACGCAGAGACGGACGGGGATAGGGAAGGGGGTGGCTGTGTTGAAGTTGACGTCTTCAGTCTTTAAAAAACGAGGTGTCAAATCGCACAGAGCCGGGGGCGGGGATGGTAAGGGTAGGACGGGGGGGGGGGGGGGGGGGGGGGGGGGGGGAACTATGGAGGCTGTGTTGAAGTTGACATCTTTTGTCTTTAATATACGAGGTGTCTCCATTGACGTTGAGCAGACACGTCAAATCGCACAGAGCCGGGGGCGGGGATGGTAAGGGGGGGGGGGGGGGGGGGGGCTTGGGGGGGGGGGGAACTATGAGGCTGTGTTGAAGTTGACATCTTTTGTCTTTAATATACGAGGTGTCTCCATTGACGTTGAGCAGACACGTCAAATCGCACAGTACGGGTAGGTGTGTGTGTGTGGGGGGGGGTGGGGGGGGGGGGGGGGGTGATAGAGACTGTTGAAGTTGACGTTTTTAGTCTTTAATATATGAGGTGTCGTGACGGACGTTAGGTAGACTCCTCGGGGGGCTGATCAGATCGAACAGAAGGTGCGCGGGGAGGTGTCTGTATGTTTGTTTTTGTTTTTTGTTTTTGTTGTTGTTTTTGTTGTTGTGTTTTTGTGTTGTTGTTGTTTTTTTGGGGGGGGGGGCGCGGGGGGGGGGGGTGGGGGGGGAAGTGGGGAGGCTGTGTTGAAGTTGACGTTTTCTGTCTTTAAAATACGGCTGTGTTGATGGTGACATCTTCAGTCTTTAAAAATGGAGGTGTCGGCACGGACGTGGATCAGACTCCTCAAGGGGCCGGCCAGATCGTACCGGAGGAGAATGGAGACACTGAAGCTCACGGCTTCAGTCTTTAAAGTCGAGGTGTCGCCATATACATGTGGAGCGGACTCCACAAGGGACCGACCAGGGATCTTAACTACTGGGGCAGGAGAAGAAGAAGAAGAAAAAAAACAGAAGGGGGAATCCGGTGGAGTGGGGCGGGCGGGGGGGGGGGGGGGGGGGGCAATATTGGAGTTGACGTCTTCAATCTTTTGAAGTCATGCTGCCTTCAGTGACGTGGAGCAGCTAGGTTCCACAGGCGGCCAGTCAGATCATGCCGAATAGAACAGACAAAGGGAACTGAAGAGGGGTGCGGGTGCGGGGAGGGTAAGGGTGGGTGGGTGGTGCGGTGTTGAAGGTGACTTCATTTTTCAGTGTTTGAAGAGCTGTCTCCAGAGACTAGGAGCAGGATCCAGGCCCACGAGGGGCTGACGAGACCGTGCCGAATGGAGCGGGAAAGGGGGCGGGAGAGGGGCGCGATGTTGATTTGAAGTTGATGTTTTCAATCTCGGAAGCCGTGCTGTCTCTATAGACGTGGAGCAGACTCCGCAATGGAGTCGATCAGATCGTGCTCAATGCATGGCGCTGGAAAAGTGGCGTGTGTGTGTGTGTGTGTGTGTGTGTGTGTGTGTGTGTGTGTGTGTGTGTGTGTGCTGCGTGCGTGCGTGCGTGCGTGCGTGCGTGCGTGCGTGCGTGCGTGCGTGCGTGCGTGCGTGTGCGTGTGTGTGTGATGTGTGTGTGTGTGTGTGTGTGTGTGTGTGTGTGTGTGTGTGTGTGTGTGTGTGTGTGATGCTAATGTTGACTTCTTCGGTCTTCAATCATTGAAGTTGTGGCTGCCTCCATAGACGTAAACCAGACTCCATAAGGGGGTTACCAGATCGTGCCGAATAGGGCAGAAAAAGGCGGAGAGGGGAGAGAAAGGAGAAGGGGGGTGGGGGGTCAAGGGGGACAGGATCGATGCCTGACGATAATTACACAAATATGAGAGCGATGTGGAACGTGACGGCAGAAGGATGGAGAAGCAGCACACAAACAGTGTGACAAAGTGAAGTGAGCAAAGCTTAGGTGCACACGGCCGTTTGTGTCCCGCAGCGGCCCCCGTCTTAAACGGAAGCTTCTCCTTGCTGCTGTTACTGCGGACATTGTCTTTGTGACTCTGTTCCGCACAGCAATTATGTGGACGTCAATACAACGTCAACCCCCATGTTGACAGCTGAGGTCGGACTTGGCCATAAACACCCGTGTTAATAAGAACAGCGCTTGCAAAGAGATTAATCTGTTCATACGTCAGAGCAGTGTGTGTGTGTGTGTGTGTGTGTGTGGGAGAGGGAGGGGGGATGCGTGCAAATTACGCTAATGACTAGTTTGTTTCGTATGTAACTTCTGTATTTTCAATAATTGTTCTTTGAGTTTTGAAATTATACAATGGGTGTTACTGTGCTCTGTGATGTGGTTAATGTTCAGCCGCGTTTTAATTTCTCTGACGAGATAACAAAGTAATCTGGAGCCTTGCATGACCGTAACGTCATTCCGTGTCCGGCGGAAGAGGGTGCCTCGGACGTTGCCTACAGCCGGCTGCCCAGGACGTGACGGAGCGTTTGTACACTTGCTTTGCCGAGAGCGCCGCCCCGGCGCCAAGGCCTGGGGGGAGCGCCAATTGCACTAATCGTCCAGAGCACGACGCTATTGATTTCTCTGGCCGCTGTTCCACCGATGCGTTTTCGAGCGGGCAGCCCGGAAGAAGACACAGTTAAAGCTGTCACGAGCGGCAGCGCCATCACCGTGCCAAGGGAGACTTCCCTCGTTCCCCTGCGGGGTCTTGAGGGATCCCTTGTTCCCTTAGTGGGGCGAGAGGACTGGGCGTTCCGCGTTCCCTCGCAGTCGTGAGGGCGCGGTTGGGGGTGGGCGGGTCTGTTTTATGTGAACGGGGCGGCAGAGATCGGGTTAAGGGGCGAAAGCGAATTCGGGAGATTACGCGGCGGGGTTTTGGGTGTTGCGATCCTTTTAATTCTTCTTCTGCCTTCCGTTTGCCGTGCTAATTCAGTCAGGTTGGTTGCCATGGCGAAGTCCGCGGGGACTCCGCCCGACCCCACAGCTTCTCGCGCAGGTCCAGCGGCTGGGGCCAGTGATGACGTTGCTGCTTTGCTGAGGTGGAGGCACGGACTGGAGAACGTGCTGGGGAGTCGGAATTCCGGTTCATTTGGTAAAGTGGGAAGACCACAGAGGCGGAAATATCCGTGACGGTAAATGCGATGCAGCATGTTAACTGGAAATGGACATCCCGGGATGGGCAAGCACTAAAGAAGGGGTTTAGTATTTGGCTACCTGTTGGTTGTGGTTATTAGTTAATTAGTGGTCGGAGTTCTTCAACGGCCTGTCAGCCGCACAGGGTCATCTCAGGACGCAGTCATTCAGGAAGGCTTCCTTCTTATAAAGCATAAGGGAGCCCCTGTCACTCATTGCATGCACACGGGCTAATTCTTCCTTCAATTTTTTTCAAGTGAGTCTCCATCAGATTTTAATTGTGCTGGGGGAAATTTCCTTCAGTCGTACAAGCGAGCTTCCATCTCGTCGTAAGCATGGGAGATATCATTGGTGGGAGCTGCCACAGGTATAATTTTTGTCGCGACAGACCTGTGTTTGTCGCGACAAAACACGTCTTGTCGCGACGAAAGTGTGTTTGTCGTGACAAAAGTTTTGTCGCGAAAAAAAGAAGAAAAAAGTTTGTCGCGACAAAATATTTTTGTCGCGACAAAACATTTGTCACGACAAATTTATGTTTGCATGCTTTTGTACAAAACACGTCTTTTGTGGCGACAGAAGTATGCTTGTCTAGACAAAAGTTTCGTCGCGACAAACACGTGTTTTATACTTGTAGCTCCCGCCAATGATTGGGAGAGAAACGTTCCATCAGATTTTAAGTGTGTTGGAGGAAAGTTCCTTCAGTCTTCCAAGCGAGCTTCCATCCCATGGTAAACATCGGAGAAAAACGTTTGTCTCTCGGCCAGGTGGGCCTCCACCACGTTGTACAATGTACGGGAGAAATGCGCCTTCAGTCATTTGCCCCGGATGCCGATGTGTAATAATTATGCCTACGCGGCTGACTGGGCGTTACAAATCAATGAGGTATCTACTTTCAGTCATCAAAGGGAACATCTTTTTTCTTCTAAGTGTGCTCTGGTGTACCACAACGAATGCCAGTCTATTCCTTTCTTCTTTTCCTTTCCCCTTTTTGTTGTTCGGAAGGAGATGCATCGAAATCAATGGCAGTATATTCTGCGGAGACATTTGTTTGCTGCAAAGGTTTCTCTTGGGAGCTCGAAGACCATGACACACAGAACTTGGCCGGGCTTTTTTGATATTTTATTTTATTATTTACGTCGGTGCAAACCTTACGTAATGACGTGCAAAGGCATAATTGATATTAACCCTCATTAGCCATTATTTAACCCCGTTCTTCTGTCACCCGTTTTTGGCACACTGGTCTTTGAGCCACACTATCAAAGAAACGTCCCCTAAATTATGGATGAGATTAAAGGAGAGCTTGGATAGTGCAGCGTGGAACTGGAAATAACTTTAATCATCTGCTTCTCTCACTGTCTCTCTCTGCCTGTCTTTCTCTGTCTCTGCCTGTCTTTCTCTGTCTCTGTCTCTCTCTCCCCCCTACATTCCTTGATCCTCTCCCCTGATATCTAGCCTTTAATCCTCTCAGAGAGAGAGAGAGAGAGAGAGAGAGAGAGAGAGAGAGAGAGAGAGAGAGAGAGAGAGAGAGAGAGATTTAGTTTCCAAGGATTGTAGCTTAGGTTGACGTAGGACTGACCTTGCTAAAATACTACTGTGAAGAGTAAAAGGGAGAACAAACATTAAAACTGAATAAATAATCAAGTTATAGTTAAGCAAGGTAACAATTTAAAAAAAAAAAAAAAGAAGAAGAAGAAAGGTACCAGATAAGAACAACAGCAAAAATGGTGCACATGCTTTAAAAATGACAGTGAGAAAATAAGATGCATATATAATATCGCATAAATGCAATGTTGGCAGTACTTGCACTTGTCTGTAAATCACGCAGACGTTCCGACATTATAATTATGCGTGGGCCAGGGGGACGAGAAAATCATGTTGATCATAAATGGCAGGTTTCTAATAATTCAAGGCAATCTCGCGCTCAAACACACACGCACGCACGCACGCACACAAACGAATGCACGTACGCACGCCGGTACAAGGCAGCAGTAGTTTGTTTATCGGTGATGTGATAAACGATGATCCCGGCCTGTGTATGTCAGTTAATGGTCTGCAGAATAAACACATAGTACTGCGATAATGGTATACAGCTGATTTATAGGGGAAACGGGGAAAGGGAAATCGAGAGAGAGAGAGAGAGAGAGAGAGAGAGAGAGAGAGAGAGAGAGAGAGAGAGAGAGAGAGAGAGCGGTTATAAGATGTGAAACAATCTGTAACCGATTTCCGCTCATGCCAACTCGCGTGGCGCGATGAATGCGGAAGAGGATGTGCAGATGATGCACGGCCGAAGAGGATGTACAGATGGTCGACTCTCTCTCTCTCTCTCTCTCACTAGCTCTGTCTCTCTGTCTCTGTCTGTCTCTCCCTCCCTCTCTCTCTCTCTCAGTCTGTCCCTGTCTGAAAGGGGCCGTTGGCCTATATTCATTAAAATGTGTCAGTGTCTGTCTGTGTGCCTCTCTGTCTCTGTCTGTCTGTCTCTGTCTCCCTCCGTCTCTGTTTGTCTGTCTCTGTCTCTTTCTCTCTGTGTGTGTGTGTGTGTGTGTGTGTGTGTGTGTGTGTGTGTGTGTGTGTGTGTGTGTGTGTGTGTGTGTGTGTGTGTGCCTCTCTCTCAGATCGGCTGTGGGAAGGACTAGACGAAGCACGAGTAGAACACAAGGAGAGAAACAGGCATGCAGAAAATGCGATCGTGTCGAGGAAAACGCTCTACCAGTTAACCCAATGCGGCCGGAAGATGGGCTGCCTGGAGCCAGGGCTGGTCCAGCCGTCATTCAGTACATGCACTCGCCACCCTGTGAAATCAAGCACGTGCGCTCGTGAACCTATGGAAATCAAGTACATGCGTTCGTGAGCCTATGAAATCAAGCACATGCGCGTGAGCCTATGAAATCAAGTACATGCGCGTGAGCCTATGAAATCAAGCACATGCGCGTGAGCCTATAAAATCAAGTACATGCGCGTGAGCCTATGAAATCAAGCACATGCTCGTGAGCCTATGAAATGAAGCACATGCTCGTGACGTATGAAATCAAGTACATGCTCGTGAGCCTATGAAATCAAGTACATGCTCGTGAGCGTATGAAATCAAGTACATGCACTCGTGACGTATGAAATCAAGTACATGCTCGTGAGCCTATGAAATCAAGTACATGCACTTACAAGCACAGAAGCACACACAAAAACACAGAAAAGGCATAACCACGGAATTTCGTGACAGGAAAAATAAAAAGAGCTACCCAGGAGGTGCCCATAAAATGTACGGCTCTCATCCCCAACCTCAGTTTTGAATGCCCCCCCCCCCCCCCCACCCATCCTACCCCCCGCTAATATGGCATCCCTTTTTGAAGACAACTCTGCGACTAGGACAGAGCGGCCGTCACTCAAAGTCTGGTGGGGGGCGACACCCATTCAAACAATGGTGTGGAACAACACAGTCACTCAAACTCTGGTGTGGAACAACACACGTCACTCAAACTCTGGTGTGGAACAACACTGTCACATCAGACTCTGGTGTGGAACAACACAGTCACTCAAACTCTGGTGGGAACAACACACACTCAAACTCTGGTGTGGAGCAACACAGTCACTCAAACTCTGGTGTGGAACAACACAGTCACTCAAACTCTGGTGTGGAACAACACAGTCACTCAAACTCTGGTGTGGAAGCAACACAGACTCTGGTGTGGAACAACACACTCACTCAAACTCTGGTGTGGAGCAACACACTCAAACTCTGGTGTGGAGCAACACAGTCACTCAAACTGGTGTGGAACAACACAGTCACTCAAACTCTGGTGTGGAACAACACAGTCACTCAAACTCTGGTGTGGAACAACACATCACTCAAACTCTGGTGTGGAACAACACAGTCACTCAAACTCTGGTGTGGAACAACACAGTCACTCAAACTCTGGTGTGGAACAACACACTCACTCAAACTCTGGTGTGGAGCAACACAGTCACTCAAACTCTGGTGTGGAGCAACACAGTCACTCAAACTCTGGTGCGGAGCAACACAGTCACTCAAACTCTGGTGTGGAGCAACACAGTCACTCAAACTCTGGTGTGGAACAACACACACAGTCACTCAAACTCTGGTGTGGAACAACACACACAGTCACTCAAACTCTGGTGTGGAGCAACACACTCGCAAAGTTCTGGTGTGGAACAACTGAGTCACTCAGACTCTGGTATGGAACAATCGACTTATTATTCACAAGGAAACCCCGCCTGGATCACGGCAGAAATAGAGTAACATTCTCTCCCCGCGGCTTATCTCCTTACGATCTGCCAGAAATATATTCACATCTGGATCATCAAATAATCGCCTGTCTCTCTAAACCCAAACCCGCCCACGCCCTCCGTGATCACCACCACCCCAACACCGTGGTGCTGTGCGAAGGATGCAGCTGCGGATCGAAACAAAGTATAGTGATGGATCTGACGGATTTCGTGTTCTAGCTGTTTACCGCGTTGGAGAATTTGATGGGCTGGCCTTGCTGTCATTCGGATGCTCTCAGAGGTGAATAGCCCTTCTTAGCTGTTTCCCGCGTTTGGGATTTTGGTGGGTTCGCCGTGTTGTGATTCAGATGTTCTCAGATGTATAGCTCTTCTTAGCTGCGATTTGTGTTCCGATTGGCATCCTTAGATTATATGCTTGTACCGGATACGTATTCACTTTCACCCGCATATTGAGCGAAGAAAATTGCGTATAAGTCAAAATATTATTGATGAACTGGGGTAGGGAATAGCTTTAAACGTCTAGTAAGGGAAGCTGATGTTTGCGGTAGTAAAAGTTCTGCATTGTTCAGGTGTTCTTTGAAAACCCAAAGAAGCTGTTATTTGTACCTAGATAGACCAGATTAATTAAGTACACCTATTCGATCCATCTGCCCGTCTGTCTGTCTGTCTGTCTGCCCCCCATTCCCCCTCTCTCTCTCATCCACCCACCCACCCCGGTCACTATTGGTTAAGTAGTCTACTATCCATAAAACACCAGGTGCGCTAATCTTCATTTCAAGTAATTTTATAAGCAAGCATGTGACACTGTATTGAAAGGATTGAAAAATCACGAAGCATCAGCCGAAAACTGGTATTTTTTATCTGTATGTGCTTACATACTGTTAAGAATATATAAAACAGCATCGTCAGCGCTTTTCTTCGCTGTATATGCAGACTGAAAAGGGTCTTAAAGTAAAAGTCCAAGGTTTTTAAGTATGCAAAATGACCATCGAAATGATTGACAAATGAGTCACTAGTTTCAGATTTAATGAAATAGAAATTTATTTTTTTTTTTTTAAATTGGGTTTTTAATCGATTTTATTTTCTGTAGACTTTCCCGGAAGTGACGTCAGTCTGGGGAGTCAGTGCGGTTGCCATCTTAGATTCTTCAGTAAACTGTGTATGCGTGTGGTCGACAAAAAGTTAACTATGCCGACCTACTGTGTTGTCGCGAACTGTAACAATTCGCAGACGACCCCAGGTATAACAATGCACGAGCTCCCACGCAATCGACCCGCAGTGAGGCGAAAGTGGATTAAATTTATACAATTCAAACGAGCTCACTTTCTTGCTGCGCCGCATCACGCCCATTTGTGTAGCGAGCACTTCAGTGAGTGAGATTTCGCAAACTCCATGGGGTTTGCTGACACGATGTTCCGGTACTCTTTCAAAATCCTGCCCGACAGGCTCAAACTAATACGGCTGTATCCTTGTGGGTCTCTCGGGCAAAGTATCAGTTTCGTCTTCGGAGCTCGAGTTGGCCATTTTGCAGCGACTCCCCAGAGTGACGTAGTAGGCATATGGTCACATGATTTGGGCGTCATGGCGACGCTTTCGGTACGACAGAAAATGCCTTTTTTGTGCATTTATAACCCTCAGATCACAGTTTCACCTACATCATTGTTCTCAGCGAGCTTTAACGGAAATCGTGTCACAAATCACCCCTAACCTTGGACTTGTCCTTTAAAGCTCTTCAACAACAACCTTCAAAGAACAAGCCTTTCGAACACTTTCATGACCGCGGATGTCAAAGCAACAGGATGGGGAGCTTTCTTTGGCACAGGTACATTTTCCAGGTTACAGAAAACTTACACTAAAACAGAGACAGGTTAAACATGGTACACATTATATAGGACAAATGGCCAGTACAGCGTTTTCAAAGACGTGGCTATTGAATATTATCAGGTCCTGTTGATTTATTTGGACTTGTTCCTCTGAGTACTCCGAGAACTTCATCTTCCGTAACAGACAACGCCTCTTCCTGACCGTGACTAGCAATGCTAATAAGACTTTCTGTTAAACTGTTTCTTTCCGTGCTAAAACCACAAGAGTCAAAACGACATTACAAGTCATTCAAGTCACTGGCATATTTCCTTGTAGCTGAACTCAGTCTTGATCCACATCTTTTCTCCCCCCTGTGTCCACTCATTAAACTCATCCCCTCCCACACCTTTTTTTCACGTTGTTGCACTTTTGTTCAGTTTTCTGCTTGTAAGCTTCCGTTCCTTCCTTAATCACCTGTTTCAACCCCTTTTGAATTTTCTTTTGTTCTACTTTGTCACCCTCCCAAAAGGCTTTTTTTCCCCTTCCTGTTCAATTTTTATTTTATTTTATATTTCATTTTTTATCTCTTTAGTTACCCTTGGTTTATTGTTCGAGTATATTTTGATAGTAGCCTTTGGCACGGCAGACTCTTCATACAAATGTACATAGCCCGTAACGCAGTCAGACAGTTCACAAATGTCAGCACTGAGACGAATCGACGAAACCATTCCAGTCCCTGCATTCAAAGTACCCCTGGCAGCTCGTCCGCCGACTTCCTCGTCCATGCAGTCCCCCGCTGTCTCCTTCACGGGCTGTTGCCGCTGCAGGAGCGCACCTGTAACGGCGTGAATTGAGCGAGGTTTGGTCACTGTGACCCAGCGTTCGGAAGGCAATGGAAGCGTGTATGCGCCCTGCACATTGGAGTGAAACAAGTCTAGTGTTCGGCGTTACGTGTGGCGCATGTGGCTGGTTGTTGGTATTTGGGAAGCACTTCTTCTACTTCTTGTTCTTGTTCTTGTTGTTCTTGTTCTTGTTCTTTTTTTTCTTTTTTTTCTTTCTTCTTCTTACTGCTGAGTAATTAAAATCTCCGATCATGATCCTGACCGAATCTGGAGCGCGGGTTTCCAAGTCATTCACGTGCGCGGCAGTCATGTCTTTACGGGTATCCGTCATCTTCGCCACGTGCTCTCTGCACACCCAACAAAAGCGTGCCCACTCTGCGCTGCACCTTCTTCTTCTTTTTCATGGTGCTTTACGTCCGCAGAAACCACAAAATAGGGCTTATTAGGGACGGGGAGCACAGGACGGCCACCTCGACTTTCACACAGCCCCTAAGTTCTTTTGCGCTACACCCGCATGCATGGACCTATATAAGAGGTCCATGCCCATAGGCACATAAAAAAGGTTGTGGTTTGTGGACACTGTCTTGTGACTTTGTCCATCACTTCCTACTGAAACATTAAAATGGCTCTCATCGCTGCCCATCTTAATGCAGGAATCATTCTGGTGGTGACAGTGTAGCGATAGGTATATAATCTCCCTCTTCCCCTCACCTTCATACCCCCTTCCCGCCCTTCTCCCCGTCCCTAATAAGCCTTGTGGTTTCTGTGGACGTTAAGCACCATGTTTACTTAGGCACTTACCCGGTGCAGTCCCCTGGATTTCCGAAGATTGTCTATTCGCGTGGCAGATGGCAAGGGCACGTGCCAGCTGTCAGAATATCCACAGCTGATGAGCAATATTTATACTCTACTGACACATTGTTGGGGTGACACCATTATGAATTGACGAAACAACAAACCCCTCCGTCTTTCTCTTTTGCCTGTCCATTCCCTGCTTCTGCCCCCTAGATACAAGAGAGAGAGAGAGAGAGAGAGAGAGAGAGAGAGAGAGAGAGAGAGAGAGAGAGAGAGAGAGAGAGAGAGTAAAATAAAATAAATAAATCAATAAATAGCTGTGAAACACATTGCTGTGTTGTCACTTAGTTGTGCATTATGTTACGTCACCAGTCAGTGTCTCGCGTGCTAAAGAAGACAACAGGAATGCATGAATAAAGTAGGCTTAGCGGCCAGTTTGACTCATGCCTTTATTATTATACAATAGTTGTTGCTTTTATTATTATGCGGTATTTTATAATTAATGGAGTATCTGTCACGTCTTACTTTTTTTCTCTCTTCTTTTTCCTCTTGTTTTACTTTCATGCCTCCTTAACGATTTTGTTTTAAATTTCTTCTTTGAAGTATAGACATGCACGAAATAGATCACACATTTCTTTTGCTTAGTTTTCTTCTTTTTTTGCAAAGTGATTTGCATGGGGGTGGGGGGGGGGGGGGGGGGGGGGGGGAAGGTACTGCACTAAGTTGTTCTGAACCTTATATATCATATATGTCAGAGTGATATTTGTTTGTTGCTTTCTAAATTACTAACCACTCACAGTTAATTAATAATCTGTCTCACATTGTTAAGTGGACATCATTACAAGTACAAAAGGATACAACACTCACACGCTCGAACCTTTGACTGATAAATATAATAAGTATATTCATTACAGAAACAGGGTTCTTTCAACATTGTCTCGATTGGAACCGGTATTGCCCTCTGCTTTGAGATACCAAGATGTACGAGTGGCAACAGTCTGGTTCACAGCCACCCAAGCCACATCTTCTGTCTGGAGTAAAAGCAACAAAATCTTTTCACAAGTCATCACAGTCATGATTTGATTATGTGAGCCCAAATCCAGTTTATTGAGATCTTGACCTTAAAGATAGCGACCCATTTTTTGCACATGGCACTCCGGCTCATAGTGATGCATCGCCATACCGGGTTTGGTCTCAAAAGGTTCAACGATTCCAACGATGTCGTCCAAAGTAACTGTAATTGAAATGTTTAACCCTGGCTGTTGCACACAGCCGTCCAATATTTTCATTGGACACATTTTTGTTCATGGCGATATACCATCAGTCTGAATTTGGTTGCAAAAGACTCATTAGATTAGAACTAATAGAAGATATAGCAGAAACAATCATACTCTGATTATATGAGTCCTCTCTGTTACCTGACCTTGAAAATAGAATCCCAGTTTTTTTCGCATAACATTCAGCTTATGGTGGTTCACCACAGTACCAAGTTTGGTTACAAATGGTTGAGCGATTCAGAGGTTGATGTCCATATCTTCTGGACAATCCCAGACAGACGAAGACATAGGGTGATTTCAGTAGATTCTCATAACTTCGTTACGGCGGATATAATAAGTGGCGAAAGGACTGCAACGCAAAACATTCGCAAAGATTGAGAAAAGTTACCTAAAAACACTCAACCGACTGAGAACAAATATGTGCGTTACTGCAGTCACCACAGTGCTTTCCCTTGTGTAGGCAAATAATGCACAACACACATCGTAAGAGATGGTCAGACGTTGCTGACGCAAGTCAGCTGACGTGAACTCGTTCGTTAGGGCAGGTCGGAAGTCAGTGGTACTAACAGAAATATTTGTTTCGTGTGCTCGCACTTTACACCATTTTTGAGACACCACGTAAACCACCCCAAAAGAAATGACTAATTTATTTCGTAGGCCGTGCATTGACTCTCATACCATCAACCAAGCAAAGGTGTTAAGGGTACATGTACCAAGCAGTCGAAAAAAAGAAAGTTCTTTAGTTTTGTTGTGAACAAGTAACGGTATCGTCATACACACTGAGAAGACACCGTCGGTAACGTGCGAGATACTGATCGTCTTCTTTTGTTTGGAGCTGTTAGTAGGAAGCAACTCACAATAAATATTATTCTTGTGCAAGAGCTACCAGCCTTGTTTCTCGTGAAAGCTGTCGTGAATTCAGTCATGAATTTCAAGGAAATATCTACGATCAGCTTACCTTCCTTTGGCCATATCACAAATGACGGCCATGAAAATAATAATAATAATAATAATGAATACTTAGAGCGCCTAACCCGCACAGGCCCTAAGCGCTTACACGTTCTTTTTTTTCTTTGTCAAGATGTCGTGATGTGTACCAAAAAAGACTCACAGCGCAAGAGATAATGATGCATTCACACATTGTGGCTTTTCCCTTATTTCCCCAACCACATTACTTCAGAAATGTAGCAGTGGTCAAAAACGTTTTACATTTACAATTTATTTTTATTTCAACTTTGGTCCAGTTTTCAGGAGAACGACCCATTTACGAAAGAAAGACAGGAAAAGAGAGAGTTTAAAATCTAATTTGTGTGATCTCTACCTCGTTTTATTGTCATTAAAGAGGAGTCATTGCGCAGCAGTAACAGAAATAGCAGCCTCTTCCCCGGAAATTTACATTAATGTTTGAAAGAAAAGGGGAGGGGGGTTGGGGGGGGGGGGGGGGGGGGGGGGGGAGGAGGGGGGGAGAGAAGAAAAAAAAGAAAGAGGCTTGTGTGCTGTGCCTTCTAGCCTATTGTGCCATGCATTCTTGTCACGGGAGTTTCCGGATATTAATACTTTACGCACGCCAGTCGCGCACTTGTAAGCTAACTTCAATGCGAGCTGCTGGAGCGTTTATTCCTTAGAGAGCGAATTAGGGCATCAAGGCCGACTCTGGGGGTAAAAAAACAGAAAAGGAAACCGTGGCCAGTGCGCTTTGGTTTCCTGCTAACGAGTAAAACGACAAAGCCTGCTTGATCAAAGGATGAGCAAGGAAAAGAGAGCGAATAGGGAAAAGGCAAGAGGGGGTTGTGAGAAGAGGAAATAACAGGAGAAAAGGGGGCGGGCGACAAGAACAAAAAGAACGAAAGAGAGGAGGATGCTGAGAGGACTCAATAAAGCCCACAAACCAGGTTGGCGATGTCGCGTGGAATCTTGTACTTCGAGAAAACAACAACAGCAGCAGCAGCAACAACAACAGCAACAACAACAACAACAACAACAACAACAACAACAACAACAATAATAATAATAACAACAACAACAAAACGTTGTGGTACAAAGCAAGGCCATACAGACAATCACAAAAGGTAACTTACTGCATTGAGAGTGTCCACAGAGAAACCCATGGCGCGCCGTGCTTTAAGGGGTGTACACGGGATGTGATCTGAGTGACAGCGGAACTGTGTAGGCTTGCAGTGCTCGGGCAGAGCTCTCCCCTCTCTCTCTCTGTCTGTCACAACAGGCGCCGGCCTTGGCGGAGACGTGGTGCCAGACCCAGGGACCGCTCAGTCTCTCCGCTCCTAGCCCTAGCCGTGCTGCTGCTGCTGCTGCTGCTGCTGCTGCTGCCACACACGTCAAGATCGATACTTGACTCCGCTGCGCCGACGCGTGCTGTGGTCTGGTGCAGCACTGGTCCAGGCGGCGGTGTGGGCTGAGAGTGGCCGAGGTAGGGGTTCAATTCTGCACCATGGTCTCGCGCTGCCGACACCGCTGACAATGCCATCAAAGACGTCTGTGTAATACTGTAGTCTTTGGTGCGAGGGTGCGGTAGGCGTGGTTAACGGACGCAGTCTAGACTGACCGCGATGTCTTGATTAAATCGGTCACGTTCGGTCTAGGTTCGCACCGCTGTAAGGCTGTGTGTGCTTTGGTGGGCTGAGACTGCAGTCTGAGACTTACAGGTGTCTTGGTTCTGTTCTGCTCGGTCTCACAACGCTGATGTGCTGGTTAACACACTGCAGTCTGAGACCTACAGGTGTCTTGGTTCTGTTCTGTTCGGTCTCACAACGCTGATGTACTGGTTAACACACTGCAGTCTGAGACCTACAGGTGTCTTGGTTCTGTTCTGTTCGGTCTCACAACGCTGATGTACTGGTTAACACACTGCGGTCTGAGACAGACGGGTATCTTGGTTCTGTTCTGCTGGGTCTGACAACGCTGATGTACTGGTTAACACACTTAGTGCTGTCTGAGACGGGACAGGTGTCTTGGTTCTGTTCTGCTCGGTCTGACAACGCTGATGTACTGGTTAACACACTTAGTGCTGTCTGAGACGGGACAGGTGTCTTGGTTCTGTTCTGCTCGGTCTGACAACGCTGATGTACTGGTTAACACACTTAGTGCTGTCTGAGACGGGACAGGTGTCTTGGTGCTGTTCTGCTCGGTCTGACAACGCTACGGTATTGGTTAACACACTGCAGCCTGAGACGGACAGGTGTCTTGGTTCTGTTCTGTTCGGTCTGACACCTTGCACCGCTATAAGGCAGAGCTTTGTTTGCACTGGTTAACACACTGCAGCCTGAGACGGACAGGTATCTTGGTTCTGTTCTACTCGGTCTGACAATGCTGATGCACTGGTTAACACACTGCAGCCCAGATTGACAGGTGTGTTGGTTCTGTTCTGCTCGGTCTGACACGATGCACTGTTATAAGGCCGTACTTTGGTGCACTGGTAACACACTGCAGTCCAGACTGACACGTGCCTCTGGCTCTGTTCTGCTGACGACGTTAATGTTCTGGTTAACACGCTGCAATCTGAGGCTGACAGGTGTCTTGGCTGTGTTCTGCTGACGACGTTAATGTTCTGGTTAACACGCTGCATTCTGAGGCTGACATGTGTCTTGGCTCTGTTCTGCTGCGTCTGACAACGCTGCATCGCTATAAGGCAATGCTTTGGTGCACTGGTTAACACACTGCAGTCCAGACTGACAGGTGTCTTGGTTCTGTTCTGTCGGTCTGACAACGCTGCACCGCTATAGGGCAGCTCTTTGAAGCAATGGTGGAGCACTGCAGTCTAAGACTGACAGGTGTCTTTGATTCTGTTCTGTTGAGTCTGACAACGCTGCACTAGCTGCCTGCTATAAGGCATGCCGTGCCTTGGTGCGATGTTTAACATACTGCAGTCTAACACAGATAGTTGGGTGTCTTGATTCTGTTCTTTTGGGTCTGACAGTGTTATGCGCTGCTATAACGCGGTGCTTTTAAGCACTGGCTAATACACTGCAATCTTAAACTGGCCGGTGTCGTGGTTCTGTTTTGTTCGGTCTGGAAAAAAAAAAAAAGAAAAAAAGAAGAAGAAGAAAAAGCCCTGCTGCAAGGCAGTGTTTCGATGTACTGGTCAACACAGTTCAGCCAGAGGCCGACCGATGTTTTCGTTCTGTTCTCTTCGGTCTGACTGACAAAGCTGCTATTTAATTATATATAAGGCAGTGCTTTGATGCACTGGTTAACACCCTGCAGTTCAGACTGTCAGGTGCCCTGGTTCCGTTGTGTTCGGTCTGACAAAGTTGCACTGCTTATGTACACTGGTTAACACACCATGTGTACTCTGAGACTGGCAGTTCTGTTCTGTCGGGTCTGACAGTTCTGTAATGCTATAGCAGTGTTATCATGCGTACTGGTTAAGGCAATTCAATCTGAGACTGACAGCTGTCTTGGCTCTATTCTATTGGGTCTGACAATGCTACTCTGCTACTGAACGGTGTTACCATGAGGCTGTCTAAGACTGACAGATGTCTCGGTTCTATTCTGTTGGGTCTGACAACGCTACACTGCTACCGAACAGTGCTGTCGTGTGCACTGGTTAAGACAATGCAGTCTGAGACTGACAGGTGTCTTGGCTCTATTCTGTTGGGTCTGACAATCCTACACTGCTCTCGAACAGTGCTACCATGACTATGACTGTCTAAGACTGACAGATATCTCTCGGTCCTATTCTGTTGGGTCTGACAACGCTACACCGCTACCGAACGTAGAGCACGTGCTACCATGTGCACTGGTGAAGGCATGCATATGTAGGTCCATGGGAGAAGGCACGCATTCTTACACTGACCGCACACTCCGAGCACCGCTTCCCGGCACCTTCCTCCGAACTCTGCCAGAATTGCTTATGCCACTCATGGGGTGCTCGTTATCTCCGCGCAACTGTCCGCCGACGCTGTCAGCGCCCTCCGGACCTTAACACGACCGTCGAAGCATTTGAGCACCAGCGGAAAACAGTTCGTTAGCTGACACCTTTTGGAGACCTATTGCGTAATCAGTTATGGCAGTGGTTGTCGTAAAACCAGTGCTTGGAGTTTGACACTGTCTGATGTCTTGGTTCTGTTGGATTTGGCAACACCGCACTGCGTGGAGCAGTGTTTGTGGCGCGGTCATTCTCTTTCGTTCGGACTGGTAATGCCGCACGGTGGCAAGTGCCTTGGTTCTGTTCTGTTGGATCCCTGACCCGGCAGCGTTATATATACACACGCTGCTAAAAGGCAACACTTTTGCGGACAGGTTAATTCTGAGACTGAATTGAGTTTTCTTTCGGTTCTGCTTATAGGTCGGGCAACGTGGCACTGTCCGCGGCTGTGTTGTGGTGTGCTAATTGATTCTCTTTTGTCCGGTCTGACAATGCCTCACAGGTGTCTTAAGTGGTTCTTTTCTGTTGGGAGCGTCTGACGACACTGTATTGCTTGAGGCAGAGTCGTGTACGTAGTGCGTTCATTTCCCTTTTTCTGGGTCTAATAACGCCGCACTAGTACCGGGCAGTGCTCCAGAGCAGTAAACGTGGCAGCCCTGGAACTGACCAGCGTCTCTGGTCGTGTTTTGCTTTTGCTTGGGGCTGGCAGCCAGTGTCCTTGGTTCTGTTTGGCTTGGCCGTCTGGCAAGCGCGGGACTGACCAGTGCCTTGGTTCTGTTTTGCTCGGTCTGGCGACGTTTCGCTAGCTGTTATTCGATGAGGCAACGCCGTGGTGGACGCGCAGGTTAACGCCCAGAAGTCTGAGACTAGCACGCAATGTCGTAATTTATTATAACGTAGCCTTCTGTCTGACACCGAGTTTTATGCTTTATGGTGCACGTGTTGCTGTTGTTGTTGTTTTCTTGTTTGTTGTTTGTTGTTTTTGTTTGTTGTTGTTGGTTTGTTGTTGTTGTTTTGTTTTGTTTTGTTGTTGTCGTTGTTGTTGTTGTTGTTTGCACATTGCAGTCGAGGTGTTTTGATTCCTTTTTCGGTGCTTGACACCTCTGCATTGGTCCAAACTCCTCAAGGGGAACCGAAATGAAGGCTAAACTGGCCTAAAAACGTAGACAGTGTGAGAGCGTTTTCATGTGCACACCTCGTTGATTCGTTCTATCCATTTGCTTCGAATCGGAGTTCCTCGGGGTGCATCCATGTTGGTTCGCTTTTTGCTAATGAAGAGCAAGGGGGAAAAAAGAAAAGAAAGATTGGCTCGTGACGCATTTGGTGCTTTTGCCTCACATTACGGCCCTGTTCATGACTTCACTGATACAGACTGCTGGCCGCAAAATAGCGATCGTGTTTTTGCGACGTTCACACGTCGATGTTTGACAAACAGCAAATAGGACCAGAAATCGAGTGAAATTAAAAACTGTTTGCTCTCACTTTCCCTGTGTGTGTGTGTGTGTGTGTGTGTGTGTGTGTGTGTGGTGTGTGTGTGTGTTGTGTGTGTGTGTGTGTGTGTGTGTGTGTGTGCGTGCGTGTGTGAGTTTTAGTTTTGTTTTTAATTCATTCCATTCCTGTAGATAGAGCCCGCACTCTTTCTCCGCTTCAGTCGGAGATTTTAACAGGACAACACTGACACACAACGTCGCAAATTTTGCTTCAGGTTTTTATGCTGATGCTCCTTTCGCTGTTCCTTGTCTGCAGTTTGAAAGGCCACTCTTTCCTGTGCTAGTAGGACCAGTACCGCATCGAGACCACAGAAATTCTCATTCCCTGGGTCTTGGGAGATGGGGTGATGGTTTGGGAAGGAAGAGACTGTTTGGAGGGGGGGGGGGGGGGGGGGAGGCGGTGGTGTCTGGAGAAGTGGGAGACAGCAGGAAGACTAATGTCCACTCCATCAGAGTGACGTGTAAAAGGGATCGAATGCGGCCCCGGTTTCGGTTTTGCTATGTTGGTTGGTGGTTTGCGTTCCTCGGCTAAAACCCTGGGGCTCACCCCATTTTGGGTGAGAAGGTAGCATGTGCAACCGTTTCCCTACACGCGTGCCTACATACGCAAGCGCAGTGTTGCCCGCCCCTCGAGCAGTTGCACCCCGACTTGGGGGATTTCAGTAATGGGAGTTCAGTCATGTCATGAAGATTACAGTGCACGCATAGCTGAAAGTAATCCTTTGCTTTTCACCCCGGCATTCTGGTTATAGGGGCACTAAGATGCCAGTAACGAAGAGACCAGTAGCCTCAAATCGGAACTCAGGCTTTCGGTGTCAAACAATCCACTTTAGCTTGGGACGGCACAGTCCGCAGCTGGTGCGTTCTTGCCTGTTGAGGAAGGATGAAAGAAAAGAAGGAAGGAAGGAAGGAAGAAAAAGATGATGTCTGTTAAGGAAGAAGGAAGAGGAGGAGCAGAAGAAGAAGAAGAAGAAGATGAAAGAAAGGATGGAAGGAAGGAAGAAAAAGATGATGCCTGTTAAGGAAGAAGAAGGAGGAGCAGAAGAAGAAAGAAGAAGAAGTAGGAGCAGGAGGAGAAGAAGAAGAAGGAAGGAGAAGAAGAAGAAGAAGAAGTAGTAGGAGCAGGAGGAGGAGGAGGAGGAGAAGAAGAAGAAGAAGAAGAAGAAGAAGAAGAAGAAGAAGAAGAAGAAGAAGAAAGAACAACTTCTGTTGCAACTTGATTACAGAGCTGCTGAGACTTGTCTTTCAGCTTCGCTCTGCCGTTTTAGTAAGCGAGAGAGAGAGAGAGAGAGAGAGAGAAGAGAGAGAGAGAGAGAGAGAGAGAGAGAGAGAGAGAGAGACAAGAAGAAGAAGAAGAGAAAAAAACATCGCAGCTGCTTGGATTGATCTTCCAATTTCATATTCCATTTCACTGAACAAGGGAAAAAAAGAAAAGAAAAAAGCATTGACTAATTGCCTCAGCTGGGTGGAAACGAAAACAAAACAAACTACAATGGCCTTCCAGTTTCATCTGTCATTTCATCAAAAACATTGAATGCCCTCCCTGAAGACATATTTCATACGACAGAGACAAATGTAGACTGGACGAGGATGGGAGAGGTGAGCTAAAAGAACAAGTCGTGATTATGGGTGGAGTGGGGGTGGTGGTGGGGGTACGTTCTGAGATTGTCTTTGAAAGAAGAAAGGGTTGCACGGTGACAGAGTAAGACCGGGTCTGACAGAGTAAGACCGGGTCTGACAGAGTAAGACCGGGTCTGACAGAGTAAGACCGTCACAGATTAAGAGATCGGCTCTTTGGAGCTCACTGGAGACACACTGACACAAAATTAACCGCATGCTCAGTTTAACCAGTTTAGCTTACACGCACACGCACACGCGCGCGCACACACACGCACGCGCACGCACCCACACGTGTGCGCACGCACGCACGCACGCTCGCACGCACGCACGCACGCACCCACCCAGCCACCCACCCACACACACACACACACACACACACACACACACACACACACACACACACCAAGGGACGGACAAACGGACAGTCACCGACGAAATGAGAATAATTGCATGCACGCACGCACGCACCCCTCTCCTCTCCCCCTCCCTCACACGCACCCCCCCCCGCACCCCCCCCCCCCATACACACACACTCACATTGTGCAAGCGCTTCTTGGCTTCGATTTTGTGTCGTGGGTTCAAAGCCAGCTAATCGCGTGGCCTGTGGCGAGAGCCATGATGTCGTGAATTATCAATGTGACTGCCAGTAAGTGACAGCCGAGGTGACAGGCGCCAGGCGGTTGGGCCCTTGCCGTCCGCTGTGCCTTTCCGCTTCTTGTCGTCCCAGAATGCCCCGCAGTGGGTGCTGCGGACGCAGAAATTAAGGTCCTCCCTTTATCCGTGGAGAATAGAGAGGTGCCTGAGGTGATACTGCACGTGTGGTTGACGGGACGTTAAAATCCAAGAAGTAGCTAATTGTCCGAGAACTGCATTTGCACGCTGCAATGTAAGGCTGCGGATCAAGACACAAATTCTGCTAGCTGTGCCGTTGGGAAGACCGTAAAAAAAACTTTCGATGGCAGCCGTTTCCTCCTCCTTCTCCTCCTCCATCATCATCATCATCGTCATCGTCGTCACCACCACCACTACCACCACCACCACCACCACCATCCTCCTCCTCCTCCTCCTCATCATCATCATCATCTTCTTCTTCTTCTTCTTCTTCTTCTTCTTCTTCTTCTTCTTCAGATAGGGGAATACGGGATTCTTCTTTTTCTTCTTCTTCTTCTTGACGAATCGCCTTCTTTTTCTCCTTCTTCTGCGTGAAATCTTCCTGGCGTGTGTCGTTTTTCTGTTGAATGTTTACGCTGGAAAATCGATTAAGGGTAACAATCTTTTTGGCAGTTATGCCTTTAATGGAAATGGCTGATAACGGATTGATTTAATAATCGCCGGACTAAGTGGGCCAATGTGTAATGATTTTATACATTTTAGAGAAAACCTGTTTGCATCTTCTTGTTCTTTTTTGTGTCGCATGGCTGTAGTGTGTGTGTGTGTGTGTGTGTGTGTGTGTGTGTGTGTGTGTGTGTGTGTGTGTGTGTGTGTGTGTGTGCAAATATTAGTACAGAAAATTCCTCCCAGCAGCTGAAACATGCATTAAGGATTGTATATAATCTGCACATCTACTGCAGACGTAAAAAGCGGAAACTTTGGATGGTGTCAAATACTTAAGGCACATTTTCACCAGCTCTACCAGATCTCTCTCGCAGAAGAGGTAAAAAACAAAAAACAAAAAAACGCCCCACCCCACCCACCCCCAAAAGGAAGAAAACATTTTGCAGAATTATTGAGTGCTTAATGACTTACAGTTAGCAAGGGGGGGTTGGGGGGGGGGGGGGGGGGGGGTCGCCTGCACAGATAGGAAAAGGATTTAGGTTTTTTAATTTTTTAATTTTTTACCCAAGCTCTACATTTATTGATTTTCATCCCTCGTGCTCTCGGACCCCATTCCCCCGCCCCCCCCCCATATCTGACCCCAGCTTATTTTTCTCTATTTTTTCTCGCTGCCGCTCCCCCTCTTTTCCTCCTTCTCCCCCTCTGTCTGACGCCACCATCCCCACCCCCCGTACCCCCGTAACAAAATTGGGAGGGGGCGGGGAATATACTAGGGACGCTATCTGCAAGGTTAAGGTCACAGTGAGGGCTTATATATTACGAATGTAGCTGTTACTACTATATTCTCTGAACTAATGATTGTTTCGCAACCAAACTTAAATTCATGGCAGATGTCCAGGAAAAAATATTGGATTGCTGTCTTCACGGTCTAGGACATAGCAGCGGTTCAAAATATCAACCAGTGTTTATCCGGACGATACCTTCTGAACCGCTGAACCTTTTCTAACCAAGCTTATTATGATGATACATCATTATAAGCCAGAATGACATGCGAAAAGGGGGACAAAAAGGGTTGTTGTCTTGAATGTCAAAGACAGGGTTAATAGAATAAAAACATTACTGTTTTATCATATATTTTATCATAACTTCTGAGCCCTTTCCAACGACATTTTGTTTTATGGTACATAATCGTCAGCCAGAATGCCCTGTGAATAGATTGCCTTGCTCTGTTCAGGGTCAAGGTCACAGCGAAGGTTAAAAACTTCATTGAATATTTTTTTTCGGACGATGTCTTATGAACAATTTAAGCTTGTGTAGCCAAATTTAATATGGTGATGCATCATCATGAACTAGAGTGTCATACGAGAAGGTTGTTATAATTTTGATCTTTAAGGTCAAAGTAACATTTTCTTTTTTAAGTTTTTTGTTGTTGAAACTGTATCTTCAGAACTGCTAATCCTTTTGCAGCCGAACTTAATTCGATGGCACATCGTGATAAGCCAGCGTCTCTTGTGCAAAGATTGGATTGGTGTGTTCTAAGTCAAGGTCAAGGTCACAGTGAGGGTTCAGGAATTCATTGACTGTCCACCAAGCCTATGTTTTCTGTACCACTGGTATCTTTGCAACCAAATTAGGTGTGGTGATGTGCTATTACTAATGTCCAGACCTAGTGCAAACAAAGTGGACGTATCTAGTATGCTGACAATATCAGTGACATACAGTATCTAGGCTTACAGCGGGATGGGGAGGTGGGGGTGGGGGTTGCCCAACAAGGCGACAAACCTTGTTTTACATCAGGATTAAACAATCTGGGGTGGCGAGAGTACAAATACGCTTCAAAGGCGGCACAAAGACTTCCAATCTCTTTTTTCTGTTTTCCAGCATGACCAGCTTGGGTCTGCTTCGATCGGCAAAGGGGAAAAGAAATAATGGGTTGGTGGAGGGGGGGGGGGGGGGCGGGGCAGGAGAAGGGTGGTGGGTTGGAGGCAGAAGTCTTGTATACAACCTTCCGGCCGAAGCACTGTGATGAGGCGAAGCTGAAGCCGCTAGGAAATGGCTTCCGAGGAGGCTCGGGAGCTGCAGAGGCAGCGGTGGCATGAAGTGCACTGGCTGGAAACCCATGAAACATACTTTCACACGCCGATGACTGGGGGGCTACTTCTTCCTTTCGGGGAAAATCTGACCTTGGCGGTTCTGATAATGACAATATTAATTTAGAAAAAAGCCCCCCCCCTCCTCCCCCCAAACCTCCCCATCCCCCCCCCCCCCCCCCCCGCCACCAGCATCATTCTCCCTGCACACCCTCCCAGAGAGAGGGCTGTTTCAGGGCCAAGCGTCTCCAATCTTTATCGACGCATGCCTCTATGCATGAGGAATTCAAATGCGGAATGGTAAAAGGGTTTAGTCTGTGGATGTGCTCTTTTGAGCGAACTTATTTTATTCTAAACCAATGAGGTAAAAAAAAAAGAAGCTTTTAAAATTCGTTCAATGTGTTATTGTTTTACTTCTCTCTTTTTTTTTCTTTTTTTTTGGTGACGGTTTATTTTAGTTTAGGTCTAGCTTCAGCTTATGACAGAGCCAATTGAGATTTTGCGTGCGAAACTGTTTTCCTGCACACGCCTTAAGACAGGAATAGGCAGTGCCTCTTGCCACGCGTTTAGCTCAGGCTTTGGCTGACTGGGCGTAAAACATCAAGTTACTACTACTACTACTACGTCCGGCTTTGGCTGACTGGGCGTAAAGCACAAAGTTACTACTGCTACGACGTCCGGCTTTGGCTGACTGGGCGTAAAGCACAAAGTTACTACTACTACGACGTCCGGCTTTGGCTGACTGGGCGTAAAACACCAAGTTACTACTACTACTACGTCCGGCTTTGGCTGACTGGGTGTAAGGTACCAAGTTACTACTGCTACTACGTCCGGCTTTGGCTGATTAGGCATAAAACACCAAGTTACTACTACTACGTCGTCCGGCTTTGGCTGACTGGGCGTAAAACACCAAGTTACTACTACTACGTCGTCCGGCTTTTACTTGTGATTTGATGACGTGTGCTCGCACTGCTGGACCCATCGCGGTTGAATGGGCGTTAACCCCTCTCCCTGCCAAATATTTCTAGTGTTGCTGCAGCGGCTTTTATAACGGTTTCAGTGAAAGATCCAGCTTACCAGAATCGCCCATTAATGTGACCTCAGTATTTGCTACGTGTTGGTATGTGCGAGGAGTCGGACTTTAAGCATGACATCCTTTAGGCAGGCTGGGAGAAATTTGCCAAGGACGTCATATGATGTATTAATGGCGTGGAAAAGGTTAATTATAACGTCTAGAATTAGTCGGATGGTGACGACACTTCAGCTCCACGCAAAGCCGGCCGCGTATAACTGCCGGTTACAGGATTTTCCTCTCGACTTCAACACGTTGACCACATATTTAGGGCTGGTCTGCCGCGAATGCAGTATACTGGGAAGATGTCCAGGCAGTAAGTCAATTTAAAAGGCAATTTCGTCGAAAATGTAGCTAACAGTTTCTTCTTCTTCTTCTCCCCCCTCCCCCCCCCCTCTCTCTCTCTCTCTCTCTCTGTCTCTCCCTCCCCCTGCGTATAATTTATGTTTTTAAAGCTGAATTATGTTAACATTTTTTGTGCAATTTGATCTGTAAAATGCGTAGCCGGGTTAAAACGCTCTGTTGGCTTCACAAGTGTATCGTAATGGACTGCTTGACACTCACGTTATTGCAAGTTCCATTTGGCTGTCGACGTCCAGTCCGCCTGTCTCTAGCTCTGTCTCTGTCTCGCTCTCTGTGTCTCTGTCTGTCTCTATCTCTCTCTGTCTCTCTGACTGTCTCTGTGTCTCTGTCTCTCTGTGTCTCTGTCTGTCTCTCCACTGCGGTGGGGCACCAAGGACAATGATATTAACATCCTTTATGCTGAGAATCCAGGGCTATAACAAGTCTCTCTTTTAAGTAAGCTA
>JABMCL010001228.1:695000-700000 GCA_018857735.1 Alviniconcha marisindica
CTAGTTTTGCAACGTCACCGGGTCGTCGGTCATTGGCTAGTCCTAGTTTTAAAACGTCACCGGTCGTCGGTCATTGGCTAGTCCTAGCTTTAAAACGTCACCGGTCGTCGGTCATTGGCTAGTCCTAGTTTTAAAACGTCACCGGGCCGTCGGCCATTGGCTAGTCCTAGAAAACGTCACCGGGTCGTCGGCCATTTTTTACTGTGTTTACTGCGATGAGTCTCGACCTCCGTAAGATGGAATGAAAAATTGCCACCACTGACGAAAACTGATATACAGGTGTTTTGTTGTTGTTGTTGTTTTTCTTGCCTTGTGGAGAGTATCAGCGGATGCTGTTGGCCTGGACCCGTCTGATCCCAGCTGAAAGATTAAAAGTAAAAGCGGATGTGCTTCTGCACGAAATCGCCGAAGATTTGGGTGCTGATTAGCACGCTGTTTTAACATTAAGAACCCAAGTGACCGAAGACACCATCGCCAAGATGGCCTTCGACAAGGTTGCGAAGCTATTTCAAGAGCGGACATTAAGAACAACAACGACGCAGACAGTGTGGATGTCGCGTATGGTCGGGCTTGTTGGGGTGGGAATGAGGTGCGGGGGGGGGGGGGGGGGGGGGGGGGGAGGAGAGGAAGCTTTTTTTAGAAGTAGAAAAACAAAACATTCAGACGTGGCTCGAAGGTTTCTATACACAGGCGAGGTAACCTCCGAATTTTCCTCGGAATTTTCGCAAGCACCCAAATCCCCGCTGGCATTACTGGTAAAAGTTGGTTTTCGAAGCTGAGGCATTCGCCACTCTCCGCTTACCATTTGCCGCCCGAGCCGAATCCATACCCCAGACATCTCTTTTCTGCTGTGGACATCGGCAGCGTAATAGAACTTCTTGATTCGGTGAGATAGCAGCTATTTGTCAGATTACTTTCTCCCTGGTGTCTCCGTCGCCAGGGGCAGGAGCTGCGACGAAGCTCTGAGAATCCTGTGGATGCTGCTCCGGGAGCTGATAGACTCGGCTGGACAGATGCACTTTGGAAAGCGTGTCGTTCTTCTTGTGTGGGATCACGAGTCGTTCTTTTAGCTCATCTTCCGCTTCCCCCCTCCACCTCCTCCCAAGTGTGTGTGTGTTTGTGTGTGTGTGTGTGTGTGTGTGTGTGTGTGTGTGTGTGTGTGTGTGTGTGTGTGTGTGTGAGGGGATAGGGGGTGGCACGATTCGTTCTTTTAGCTCATTTTGCGCTTCCCCCTCCCATCCGTGCGGGCATGCGTGCGTGCTTGTGTGTGTGTGTGTGTGTGTGTGTGTGTGTGTGTGTGTGGTGGTGTGTGAGGGTTATAGGGGGTGGCACGATTCGTTTTTTAGCTCATTTTGCGCTTCCCCCTCCCATCCGTGCGTGCGTGCTTGTGTGTGCGTGTGTGTGTGTGCGTGCGTGCGTGCGTGCGTGTGTGTTTAATGAATTTGTAATCGCTTTGTGGCCCAAAGGGTCAGGCACTCAAGCACCCATTATCATTAGTATTATTATTGTTGTTATTATAATGTGGTTTGCATCGTTTCACTGCGGCTGATATCCCTCGTCGTCAGTGAACGTGCACAATGACTTATTTGGAAGACTTTGTTTGAAGTTCCCGTATCTTTCGCACCCTGGCTGTACTTGGGCTTGTGAGACAAGCATGGTGTCTAGTTCCTGGTTTTTACGTGCGGAATATTAATTGTGACGTTCTGATTGGTTAAAGCTGATTGGCTGACTGGCAGCCTGGAAGCTTCTGTTTTGAATAGCGGTCACGTCCGGCTGTCCCTCCAGTATCGTTTTTGTTTGTTTGTTGTTGTTGTGTGTGTGTTTTTGTTTTTGTTCTGTTTTTGTGTGTGTTGTTTCTTTGGGGGGGTGGGGGGGGGGGGGGGGGGATTGTTTTTTCTTCTGTAGTTACAGGGTATCCTGCTGTGTGGATAGTTTATACGACCCTAGTCATCTGGACAGTGGTTTTTCCTCGTCAGACGAGACCAATATGAATGGGTCCTCCACTCAGTATAGACCTGTCTTAAACGAGGACGAAAACATAGTTCTATCATACAGACAACCTTGGCGTGTAGTAGTACTTTACCGGGTATTCTGCTGTGTGGATAGTTTATACGACCCTAGTCAGCTGGACACTGGTTTTGCCTCGTCATACGAGACCAATATTATCCCCTTCACTGCCATGAAGTCACTTGAAAACGACCAATACGAGTGTAAAATCTGGAACCATTAAGCCTGTCTTCGTTTTTGCATTGGCATATAAAAGGATTTTCATCAAAACGCACAGCGTTGAAAGTAGATGTTATAGGACAGGAAAATGTACTGTTTGCAGGCATGTCCATGCAGCTTTCTGCCCGGACATTTTACAGGCCGGGGCAGTGAAGGGGTTAATGGGTCCTGTCCTGTACTCTGTATAGACCTGTCTATAACGAGGACCACAACATAATTCCAGCTGACCCAGACAACCTTGGCCTGATATTTACAGCTCCTGGTAGCTGTCTGCGGACGAAAACATAATTCCAGATGACGCAGACAACCTTGGCCTTAAATCTTGCAGCTCCCTGTGGAACTAATTATCAACCCGGTGTTGTTGGTACTACCATATTTTTACGTGTTTGTCATCTTTGCTGTTCGCCTTCATTGCAATAGTAGTGTAGGAAGTGCGTGGAGCGGTTGGTAATAGTCCATAAGGCAGGATCAGCACGATGGGTTGTGATTGTTAATTAGCGAACGACGCAGGGAACGGAATCGAAAATCTCATCAGCATGTGCTGAAATAGCATTACGGCCCGTGGGTTTTGCACGGTGCATAATTATACTTACGTTGTACGTTTCCTCGAGAGTGATGTCAGCGGAGTGACTCTTTCGTTAGCATTCATCAGTTCTTTCTATTTCGAGGTGAACAAAAAACAAACAAACAAACAAACAAACAAGACAGAAAAAAGAGACAGTTCCGAGAGAGAGAGAGAGAGAGAGAGAGAGAGAGAGAGAGAGAGAGAGAGAGAGAGAGAGAGAGAGAGAGAGACAGACAGACAGACAGACAGACAGAGAGAGACAGTGTGTGTGTGTGTGTGTGTGTGTGTGTGTGTGTGTGTGTGTGTGTGTGTGTGTGTGTGTGTGTGTGCACGTTGGGGGTTAGAAGCTAATAAATGTCCGATTCGTTTTTCTTTCTTCCTTTCTTTTCTTCAGAGTCATCATGACCTGCTTCTCTATTTCTCTTGGTCCTAACAGCATACCTTCGTCTCCCGTGCCTGGAATTTATGTGTCAGTGTGTCCTCCCAATTTCGGAGATCCGGTGCTACACGGCAGGCGATCGACCCTTGAAAGGGGATGAGGACGCAAAAACAAAACAAATATGCATGCGAATGAGAAACGGGAAATGCATTTGCGGCAACGACCGAGGGGTGGGAAATGCATTTGCGGTAAAATGTCCCCACCCCCCTCCCCCCGCCCTTTATCAAAGGCACTCCCGAATTCTTTGAACTGGAAACAGGCGGGATCAGGTCTGGCATCATCGTGCTCTCAGCGTCCTCGCCGGTGATTCCGCCTGAAGACATGCAGTACGTTGGACGCCCTGCAATTGACTCGTACGTCATCCTGACGATCTGCATCTTCAGCGAAAGCGCGATTCCGCCTGAATATGCAGCCATGAGGCTGAAATTGCTGAATTAAGAGACGAAAATGTAAAAAATAAAATAAAATAAAAGGTCAGTGGGGGGCTTACAGCATTTCTCCATTTCAATAAGGCATCTTTCATTAGGAAAGAAATTTAGGACCGACCCCGGTGTCACTAGAGAGGCTGAGGAGAAAGCTGCCGTCCAGGCCAAAGGAGGGGAAAAAAGACGCCCACCCCCAAAAAAGAAGAAGAAAAAAAGAAGAGAGAGAGGGTGAGAGAGAGAGAGAGAGAGAGAGAGAGAGAGAGAGAGAGAGAGAGAGAGAGAGAGAGAGAGAGAGAGAGTAATATCATACGCACCTAATTTGGAAGAAACCCATTCCCATGCTGAAAGCGCACAATGCCTGGGTGGCGTGGGCGGGCTGAAGGTTGTTGCCGAATGACAGACAGACTGGGGTTGTGTCACCGTTGGACATTTTGGGGCGGCGGATGATGAGGGCTGCATGGGAAAGGCGGGCGGAACGGAAGATGATGCCCAGGCTGTAGCGTGTTCGTGCCCAGAATCGCTGGAGACGGCGAGGGAAAATGGATACTTTAGAGTGCGGGGAGACCACGCACGCAAGGTCTTGATACCGGCAATGAAGCCAAGATTACAGTGATTACTCTCTGCAGTTATAGTTTTATTCCCCCATCCTCCTCCTCCTCCTCCTCCTCCTCCAATCGCCCTGATATAACCACACTGGTTGATTGGGCGTAAAATACCAATTTACGTACTTACTAACTCTTCCCCCCCCCCCCCCCAACCGCGCCCACTCCCCGTCCCCTTCCCTGTGCGGTCACAAAGCGTTCATGTCAAATTAGTAACTAGCAACCCCCCCCCCACCCCCCCCCCTTCCCGTTGTTGTTTGTTTGACTCCCCCATCCCTCTCCTCTAAGTTGATGAAGTGATGCTTAATGTCCTCAGATGTCAGTTGACATATTAGGGACAAGCTGTGACCAATGCTGAAACATGGGTAAGGGGGGGGGGGGGGGGGGGGGGGGGGGGGGGGGGGGGGGGGGGCGGAGTAAGGGGGGAGGGGGGCGGGACACAGGTAACTTACCCCTTCGTATTAATAGCTAAATGAACTCCACCACCACCACCACCACCACCACGCCATCCCCCACCACCCTAGCCCCCCGCACTATTGCAGCTGCCTTAAATTGCCTTGCAGTTGCCTTAAATTGTCCAAGGTTGAGCACGTCAGAGTTCTCAACGTTGCTTGTTGCGGCTCCGGCTTAGACGGAACCACACTGTGCCGGCTGTGCAAAGGGCGGTCAGCAAGGCCACGGGGTTCAGACGTCGCTCTGAGCGTGGCTTCCACCCATCGATCCGCGCGGCCACGGGAACAGGC
>JABMCL010001228.1:702500-707500 GCA_018857735.1 Alviniconcha marisindica
CCACTCCCCCCTCAATTTTGGCCGCGGCCATCAGTCACCCATCCTCTTCCCCACCCCCTCCCCACCTTTCGACCCTGATTGTTTGTCCTGGGATTGATTTTTTTTTTCATCCACCTTTTTTTCCTCCCCTTTGGGAATCGTGTTTTATGGTTTATTTGAAATAGCTTACCGCTCAGCCTTTGGAGGGAACCTCGTTTGAGCTCACGTTTGATGAAATATGGGCTGGCAAAATGATTGTATCAGCGCTTGTCAATCACGAGATGCGCCTGGCTTTCAACGACCTCATCCCTTCCCTCCGCCCCGCTTGCCTTTTTCGGTGCGTGCGTCCACGTTGCGACCCGGAAGTACGTGACTATTCACGCCTGTTACGCTGGCCCTCTGCCCTGCTTCCAGAGGTGCAGTTGGCACACAACCTGTCGGTGACTAAAGACTGTATGTCGTATATATATGCACTGTGTATTCCCGGGCCTTTAACATTAAAATATGAGGTTAATTGTTACCACTAATGTTCAGATACGTGCATGTGTTGATGGTGCTTATTTCCCAAGGTGCAATGTATTTTATGAATGTAAATATGACAACCTAAATGAAAACATGTTAAAAAAAAATGTAGTCTTCGATGTCGGAGGTGGGGTTTGGGGGTGGGGGGTGGGGGTGGGGGGGGGGGCTGTTACAGAAAGAAGAGAGAGAGAGAGAGAGAGAGAGAGAGAGGGGGGTGTGTGTGTGTGTGTACAGAAATGCATTTTTCCATACTGTTCAAGTACTTGCATCTTGTTCATCGCAGAGAAAATGTTTAAGGTAACGTGAACTTGATGGATTAAAATTATGTCCACCATTGTTGTATATGATTTAAACCGAAAAAGAGAAGAAGAAAAAGAAAAAGAAAAAAAAAGAAAGAAAAAATGTTTAAGGTAACGTGAACTTGATGGATTAAAAGTCTGTCGACCATTGTTGTGTATGATTTGAACCGAAAAAGAGAGAAGAGAGAGAGGAAAAAGAAAGAAAAGAGAGAGAGAGAGAGAGAGAGAGAGAGAGAGAAGGGAGAGAAGTGGAGGCAGAGAGAGAGAAAAAGAGAAATGTTTCAAGGTAAGGGGAATTGAGGAAAAATTTGTACCATGGGATGATTGAAACGAAAAAAGAGAAAAAAAAAAAAAAAAAAAAAAGAAAAAAGAAGAACTGATGTCAGATGTCCTTTGCTGTGATTGGTTGAACGTTCGTTCAGTGTTTCGGTTGGCCAAGACCTTGCGCCCTTCGTCTTCCTCCCCTTCAGTCTCGTCTGCTGACTGTTGGGAGAATGCGGCAGACGATATAATTATATATAAAAAATAAAAACTGACGGAAAGTTTCAGAATATGTCTCTGTCACTCACGGAAGCAATGTGAGCAGACATCCACCACTGGCGAATCCGAAGAAAAAATCCGTCAGATGTGGTTCGTAAGAAGAAGGCGGGAAGATGTGTCTAAAGAAGAAGAAAGAGGAAGAAAGAAAAAAAAAGAGAGAGAGAGGGTGGGGGGTGGCGGATACAGAAAGAGAGAGTGCCGGGGGTGGGGGGAGGGGGGGGGGAGGGGGTTACAGAAATGCATTTTCCCATACTGTCCAAGTGCTTGCATCGTGATCATCGCAGAGAAAATGTTTACGGTAACGTGAACTTGATGGATTAAAATTCTGTCCACCATTGTTGTGTGTGATTTTAACACACACAAAAATAATAAAAAGATGAACTGATCTCGATACTCTAATTAATGCACGCGTTGCACGCCTTTCAATATATATTTTTTTCACGCTGATCCACCATGCAGATTCCTGGTATATGGTTGGAGAAAAAAAGAGAAGATTTAAAAAAAAATTAAAGGCGAAAGAAAAAAGGAAATGTAAGGCATTGCATGATGGACCGACGGCACAGGTTACACGCTATGAGTGATCGAAATGCGCAAGATTTGTTTCCCCACTTATGATAATGTACATTTATCATGCGCTCATCAACGCCCTGAGCACTCGCATGATACATATTAACCTAAATATGATATTCTATACACATATAGAGCATAGTCCTACCAAAACAATTTACATAAAGTTTGTTTGTTTTTAACCCCCCCCCCCCCCCCCCCCAACAAAAAAAAAAAAAAAAAAAAAACGCACTACAAACACACACACACACACCACACACACACACACACACACACACACGCACACACGCACACACACACACACACACACACACACACACACACACACACACACACACATTGACTGTAGCAGAAACTGGGTACTGATATTAGTTAGGATGGAAATACTGTGAGAAGAAGGTTTTCAGTTTGGCTTTAAAAAATGACAGAGTTGAGCAGTGTCTAAGGTCTTGTGGGAGTGAATTCCAAATGTGGGGTCCAAAGCAAGAGAAGGTGTGAGAGCACTTACATTCAGTTGAGCACCAGTCTTTTCCCCATCTTTACAATAACCACTTCATAGTAGGTTGTGTTCTAGACTGCCGTGCTATGGTTGAGATAGTTGGCTGATTGATGGGTTGGTTGATTGATTAAGTGTACAGCTGCTGGATTGATCGGGGTATGGTTAAGGTTCAAGTTGGTTTGCTGGACTCGCCTTGTTCATTGATCGGGGTATAATAATGCGTGTGGGCGTGCTCGTGTGTGTGTGTGTGTGTGTGTGTGTGTGTGTGTGGTGTGTGTGTGTGTGTGTGTGTGTGTGTGTGTGTGTGTGTGTGTGTGTTTGATTACTGATGTCTTTGATTCTTTTTGGTGTTCCAGATGCTGCGGATGTCCAACCTGATCCGAAAGGGGCTCCATCAGACGGTATGTGTCTAATGATAATGATAACAATAATAATCACTGTACAGCGGTCTTCTAAAGTCACATACATGTATTGTACAGCTCACGCCACTGTGCACACGAATAGCAGCAAAAACGGCACAGTTACAGTTGAGTACAACACTGCTCATTGCACATACGCATATTGTTCACGCATTTTCGCTTGAGAATCAATTGTAGGAAACCACTCTAAGCATGGTAAACAATGTTACAACTTCATTATTTTTTGCTTCGTTCACCTGACTTCGTGTAGTAGAACTACATACAGGAGGCCTTCATTAAATGGCCGGCCGTGTTGCTGCTGCACTCATTTTGGAATTTGTACCGCTTCTATCATGTTCGTTGATTTTGAAACAAAATGCTAGTAATGTTACAGGTTTTACATGGAGGCCCCCTCAAACGGATTTCGGCTTAAGAGACAGTGAAGTTAGTTAGGAGAGGGGTCTTAACGCACTGTCAGCCACACAGGGTCACCCCAGGACGACCGAAGTCTGTCACCAGCAAAACACATTTCAAAACTCTTCTCATGTGCAACCCCTTTCTCAAGTCCAGTCTACAAAACGAATCCACAGACAATGCGAACATCGAACACAAGTTTCCGATATTACCATTGTCGAAACAAAACAAAACAAACAAACTAACCACACACAAAAAAACACCAAAAAAACACTAAACAAACAAAAAAGCGCATGTAAGGCTTAGACTGATTTATCGACACCAGATTAGAGAAAGGGATTTTTTTTTAATGAGGGAAATGGATGAGAAGAAGAAAATAAAAAATAAAAAAAGGAGAAAAAAACAGAGAGAGAGAGAGAGAGAGAGAGGAGAGAGAGAGAGAGAGAGAGAGAGAGAGAGAGAGAGGTAAGTCGAACTCGAAAACTTAAATACTCAAGGATAGTAGCGTTAGGTCCATTTGGACCTATCTAACAGCCAGTCGTTGCTATACTACAAACACAAATAAACACGGCAATACCACAAACAAGTATTATAAGCACGATTAAGCAGTTGATTAATGCAGTTTCACAGTTTCTACACATGTGCAAAAACAGAGAGAGAGAGAGAGAGAGGGCGGGGGGGGGGGGGGGGGGGGGGAGAAAGAAAGGAACGGAGAGAAGCAAATGCTAAATGTTGCATAAATGCCTAATGGCAGATACCAGTGCCGTATGACAGCAATCTGCACAGACCTCCTACCAACTATCAGATAGCTGCCCGACAAGAGTCATACAAAAAAAACCTGCCTCTTAACGAGACATATTGGACAATTATCTAGGGAAAAACGTCTGGAGAATGGACCATTAGCAGAAGAAGAAAAACTAATGACAAGCCGGAATAGGTAGAAGAACAAGAGAGGAGCGAGGGGAATCAAATGCCAACCCTGAGATTCCAGACAGGAGCGGGACATCAGACATCCCCGGCTTCCCTTTGGGAGCAGGAGGAGAGGAAGAGTAAAGGTCACTTTTGTTATTTCAGACGGATACTTATAATATAGGTCATGTTACTTTTGTATAAAACATGCAATCGATTAGTCAGGCTGACAGTTCGTTTTGCGGGACGTGGTGGTGTACTCTGCAACCCCTATTCTGTTTGGGCGGACATGTATCATTGGCGGGAGCTGCCACAACAAATGTTTTGTCGCAACAAAAGTTTTGTCGCGACAAAAGACGTCTTTTGTCGCGACAGAACGTTTGTCGCGACAAACGTAAAGCTTACTTTTGTCGCGACAAACCCGTGTTTGTCGTGACAGAACATGTCGCGACAATACGTTTGTCGCGACAAACGCATGTTGTGTGTTGTTGTTTTTTGTCGCGACAGACATGACAAACACGTGTCGCGACAAAATGCCGCTCCTCTCTTGGTCTTCTACAAAATATTTTGTCACGACAAACTTAATTTTGTCGCAACAAAAGTTATGTCGCGGCAAGCATACTTTTGTCGCGACAAAAGACGTGTTTTGTCGCGACAAACACGTGTTTGTCGCGACAAAACTGATGATACTTGCGGCAACTCCCGCCAATGATAGACATCAACCATTGTCGAGTTACAGTCGTGATCTCGTAACCCTTTCGGTATTCTTCATTTTGCTGCTTTGCTTTGTTTCTGCAGTCGCGAAAGAACCTGAGCTTGTCTGAGGCACTAGACAATTTCAGCTGTCACCACACCGAAGAGGGATGGTAGTTT
>JABMCL010001228.1:725000-740000 GCA_018857735.1 Alviniconcha marisindica
TGGATGCAAAAAGACCTCGAGTCTTCTCCACTACCTTCGTAAAATAAAGTTTATTCATTCATTCATTCTTCTCTCTCTCTCTCTCTCTCTCTCTCTCTCTCTCTCTCTCTCTCTCTCTCTCTCTCTCTCTCTCTCTCCCTTCCTCCCTCTCTCTCTCTCTGACATGTTAGTATCGATCTTGCTACCGTTTTGTAATACTGTGTGAGTTTTGAAAGTGTCATTAATAATTTTTATATGTGTTGTCTGTGTAGCTTAGCAAGGACAGATTGTAAGAATAGGCTACTGCCTAAAATCTCAATCCTTGAGTAATAAAGTTCCTAGTTCTGAGTTCTCTCTGTCTGTCTGTTCTCTCTCTGTCTGTCTCTGTCTGTCTCTGTCTGTCTGTCTGTCTCTGTCTGTCTCTCTCTGTCTGTCTGTCTGTCTGTCTCTGTCTCTGTCTCTGTCTCTGTCTGCTCTCTCTCTCTCTCTCTCTCTCTCTCTCTCTCTCTCTCTCTCTCTCTCTCTCTCACAGCACAACAGACAGACGGTGACAGAGGATATCATAGTTGAGAAAATGGGACACAAGACACTTACGGTTGCCTCGTTGGTATGGCTAGAGTTCCTCTTAACGCGTGTCTTTGTCACGAAGCCCCTGTGTGCTTGTGATTGGCAGGCCCGGATCAGAGCTCTGGAGGTGCTGAGTGAGGGATGTCACAGCGTCATCAACTCCACCCTCGCCTCCTACTTCTCAGACAAGTTGGTTTATTGGGGTTTTCCTGTAGGGGTGGACGGGTTGTGGGTGGGTAGGGTGGCTGGAAGATGGTACGGGAGAGGCGGTGTGGTGGTGATGGGGATGGGATGCAGGGTGGGGGGATTGAACTGGTTCTAAACTCTGAAATGAGTGAAACATATCGCTGTGTATAATGACTGATGGCAATATAAGGCCGTATGTGTCTTTTTCTTTATTTTAATTCTGATGACTTTTTCTCTATGTCATGATGGACATGTGAGGCATATAATCTTTCAGATGACCTGATCCAAGTTCAGGGTGTTAGCTTTACATAGTAGTGATGTCATGATGGACATGTGAGGCATATAATCATTATCATCATCATGTCAGCTTGACTGGTGTGAGTAGCAGTGTTAGGGGCTAAAGGGAGATATACATATTACATCTGTTATCAGAACCAGAGATTTACTTGAGATTACAGTGATGGTGAAATTTGGTGGTGGTTGTAGGTTGTCTTTATCTATTTTGCGTGCATTTTCTTCATGGTGTTTGCCTTTCATAGTAGAGATGTCATGATGGACTCAGCTTGTGAGGCATATCTTTCTGATGACCTGATCCAAATCCAGGGTGTTAGCCTTACATAGAAGTGATGTCATGGTGGACATGTGAGGCATCTAATCTTTCAGATGACCTGATCCAAATTCAGGGTGTTAGCCTTACATAGAAGTGATGTCATGATGGACATGTGAGGCATATAATCTTTCAGATGACCTGATCCAAATTTAGGGTGTTAGCCTACATAGAAGTGATGTCATGATGGACATGTGAGGCATCTAATCTTTCAGATGACCTGATCCAAATTCAGGGTGTTAGCCTTACATAGAAGTGATGTCATGATGGACATGTGAGGCATATAATCTTTCAGATGACCTGATCCAAATTCAGGGTGTTAGCCTTACATAGAAGTGATGTCATGATGGACATGTGAGGCATATAATCTTTCAGATGACCTGATCCAAATTCAGGGTATTAGCCTTACATAGTAGTGATGTCATGATGGACATGTGAGGCATGTAATCTTTCAGATGACCTGATCCAAATTCAGGCTGTTGCAGTGGCTGTTGATGTTAATGCCAGTGTCTGTTAGAAAAGAAATGCATCAAACACATGCAAACAAGTGACCTTTAAAAAGAAAAACTGCAGCACCTCTTCTTTCACCACCACAACTGAGATGAGTCAAACTGAAAAGTGTGTGGTTTTTGTAAACAGTAGTAACTGATGATCTGTAGACAACATTTGTGTTAGACATGCTATCCACATATTCTTCTTCTTCTTCTTTTTTGTGATGGGGGATATGGAATATATATGTTAACTGCAGTACCTATACGATGTATTTATCATTTCATTTCATTTCAGATCAAAAGTTCTGTTTTCAGTGGAATCAGTGCAAAAGGATGGGAGGTCAGTATTGAAGTACTCACTGTCTGTTGGTATGGGTAGATATCGGTTTTCCTGCATGTCTGTCTGAGTGTGTCACTTCACAGTTAAGTGTTGTGGAGTAAATTAGGTAATCTTCACTTGCAGCGAGTTAGAATTTTGAAGAGACTGTCTCTCACGTAGAAAAAAGTATGACCAGAGACAAATGATAATGAGCCTTACTATCCATGTAATCTTCACCCAGGCCCATATGAAAGATGAGCAAATAAATTTCAAGGTGGATAGTCCATAATCACAAGTTGCTCCTTTAGCAAACAGTTTGGTCCATCAGTCCCACTCTCCTTCCACAAGTATGAGTCATCCAAAGTCTCAGAAACAGCTATCGGCTTGTGCTTATTCTTACGTCAGGAAAGTTCCTTGTTTTACCAACAATGCAACGAATGTTGAAAAACTCAAAACTGATTGGTCACTGAGTGACAACAGCCATGCCTGTTCCAATTTGTGCTGCACTTGTGGCAGGTGTCACTGTTTCCTATTCGAGATTTTCCTGTCTACACTACGTCATCTGTGTTGATTATGATGTGTCTTGGTGCATGACACCAAGTTTTTTAAAATAATTTATGGTCTTCAGTGTTACATGAGATGGCATCAGTTTGTACAGGTGTTCTTTTTCTCTTCAGTCGTAGCCTCTGTCAGTAGTGGCAGCATAAGAGCCTCTGTCAGTAGTGGCAGCATAAGAGCCTCTGTCAGTAGTGGCAGCATAAGAGCCTCTGTAAGTAGTGGCAGCATAAGAGCCTCTGTCAGTAGTGGCAGCATAAGAGCCTCAGTAAGTAGTGGCAGCATAAGAGCCTCTGTCAGTAGTGGCAGCATAAGAGCCTCGTAAGTAGTGGCAGCATAAGAGCCTCTGTCAGTAGTGGCAGCACAAGAGCCTCAGTAAGTAGTGGCAGCATAAGAGCCTCTGTCAGTAGTGGCAGCATAAGAGCCTCAGTAAGTAGTGGCAGCATAAGAGCCTCTGTCAGTAGTGGCAGCATAAGAGGCTCTCAGTAAGGGAGTGGCAGCAAAGAGCCTCTGTCAGTAGTGGCAGCATAAGAGCCTCTGTCAGTAGTGGCAGCATAAGAGCCTCTGTCAGTAGTGGCAGCATAAGAGCCTCGTAGTAGTGGCAGCATAGAGCCTCTGTCAAGTAGTGGCAGCACAAGAGCCTCAGTCAGTAGTGGCAGCATAAGAGCCTCTGTCAGTAGTGGCAGCATAAGAGCCTCTGTCAGTAGTGGCAGCACAAGAGCCTCTGTCAGTAGTGGCAGCATAAGAGCTGCCATTTTTATGCAATGTTTAAGCTGCTAAAACATCAGAAAGTAGTCTACAACTTCAGATGTGTTAAGGCCAGTCAGGTGCCCACTGCTGCACTTCACATAATTCTATGCCAATTGTTTTCAGTGTCATCACCGTTTAGAAAATAAACACAGCTAGGGAGGCTGTTTGTGCCTCATACATATTGGCCCCAATCTGTAAAGTGTGTATCCCCTGGGTATTACCGGTGATGTTCGGTATCATTTGAAAATGGATACATGCCGGTATTGAGTTCAGAACCATTGACTCCCCAAAATCTGGATTGCCATATTAGCCTCAGCGCACAGACCAAGGACCATGCGAGTCATTGTGATTGTTGACTGGTGCATAGTATGCATGCATGCTGAGATGATGATGATGTGGGGCTTAGTGTCTTCAGATGTTGGGCCGACATGTCAGGGACAAAGTGCGTGCTAAGGCAAGCGTTTGGTGTTTATTTATAAGCAACCACTCGCAACTGGATCCAGCGTGCGGTTCCGAGGAAGGGAGATAACTAATGTCTTAACTGAAATAGTTGAGATTAGGCCAGTTAGTGTAGCAGTCACTTCCCTTTAACCGTGTTGCATCTCCTCTTCCAAACAAAACGAACAACAGTAGCAACAAACAAAACACAACCCCCCCCCCCCCCCCCCCCCCCCCCCATAAATAAATAAAGGAAAAGCTCTGGTCTGTTAAGTAGTGGCTTATTTCTACACCATTTTTTTTTTTTTTTTTCTGACAGAGGCTAATATGACTTTTGTTGTTGTTATTGTTGGTCTTTTGTTGTTTTTGTTGTTTGCTTCTTGCTTACACTGGTATTATTCTGTATGTCCTGTGATTTCAGTGTGCAAGAAGTGTGTGACAGTCAGCGCAGCCAACTGATGAAGGTGGCAACATTATCACTGTACGACGTCCCAGCTGTGGTCAAGTCAGCACCTTCGCCAGGCTCTCTTGTCTTCTCTGAGTGCTTCCTGGATTCGGCTATCATGATCAGTTCAGGTAGGCCAAGGATGGATGGGTATATAGCTAGCTATGGGTAACCTTGAGCTGGCTGACTGGTAATTTGGACAGATGACCATGCACTAGTTTGGTTGTTTTGTTCTGCTCACTGTGATTGATTTGTATACTTGTGACTGCATTGATTGATGTAGTTTATGTCTGCATTGAACCATTCCCTCTCGGTGATTGATTTGTAGATTTATGACTGCATGATTGATGTAGTTTATGGCTGCAATGAACCATTCCCTCACAGTGATTGATTTGTAGATTTATGACTGCATTGACTGATGTTGTTTATGGCTGCACTGAACCATTCCCTCATAGTGACTGATTTGTATGCTTATGACTGCATTGATTGATGTAGTTTATGGCTGCATTGAACCATTCCCTCACAATGATTGATTTGTAGATTTAAGACTGCATTGATTGATGTAGTTTATGGCTGCATTGAACCATTTCTCTTTTCTTTTTCTGGGCAGTAATATAGCTTATTTGTCAGCTTAAGTTCAGGTAAATAAAAACAGTACAGTCATTAGAGCTTGATGTGGCTTTGTTTGTGACCGTTTCATCGGCCGTTGTCCAGTTCATGTGCCAGGTTTGCTATGCTGTGTTTTCAGGTGTGCAGACTGCAGTGGACTCCGATATCCTGTACCTCACCAGTCACATTCCCAGACACATGCTGTGGGGGGTAGGTGTACATGTGCCTGTCTCCCTCTGTAACCTTTGGGTCTTTTTCTCATGAAAACGTTGTTCTGGAGCCCCCATGGGGCTGGCTTCTCGCGCCGGGGGTGTTTAAACCAAGCTGCTCCACCCCTTTCACTCTTTTCTTACGTCTAGTTTCTATCTACCGGCCCTTTTAACTATATTTCATTCCAAAAACTCTCCACAATACCTCCGTTTTCAGCTCCCTTCTTATAGCTTATTTCTACCTAACCGGCCATTCTCCTGTATTTATCTACAACACAACTCCTCCTTATATAGTTCTTCTTGCTCTCTGCGGTCACCTTCAGACCCAGCGTGTTTGCCGTGCGCTGCATTCCGTGTCGGGGGAAGATGGGATCCTGGTGGCTGAGGTCCCCCATGGGGTCCAACACGCTTCTTCGGCCCTGACTTCCCCTAGACGGGTGGTTGGGTTGGCCCGACCCAATCAATCGGCTGGTCATGCTTTGCCCTAATTTCGATTAGAAGGCAGTGTGTCAGGGTCAATCAGGGGATAGAAGTAAACTTTGTTTTGTTTTTATCACCCGAGTATATTGCGTTTTGAGCCCTGGTGCGCTCTTGCTGGAATGCCGCTTGTGTGCATCCCCTTGTTGGACTCGGTGGCGGGTGGGGACAAAACGTAATGAATCTTTCAGAAACATAACATGGCACCCACAAATAAAAAAAAGATTACGGAACAATGACCAGGAAACGCTCTTACAACTCCTATAACAATTGGCCAAGGTTTCTGGTAGTGGAATCGTCAAGTGACGACCTCCTGCTGAGCAAACTGTCACCATTTGCTGTTCAAAAGGGTTTCCAGGTGGTGGCCAGAACCCTCAAAAGCATTAAAAGGTTGAGGGATGGATCTTTCCTGGTGGATTGTGGCAAAAGGGCCCAGGCCCAAAACCTACTCCGAACAAACAGATTTATTGACAGACCAGTCAGGGTCTCAATTCACAAGACCCTGAACTCCTCTCGGGGAGTAATCAGATGTCGGGACCTCACTGACATGATGGAGGTTGAGATCCGAGATGAACTGAAGGATCAGGGTGTGGTTGGGGTGAACCGAGTGACACTGAAGAAGGAGGGGAAGGTGATCCCCACCAACACTCTTTTCTTGACGTTCGGTTCCCCGGAACTCCCGAAAGAGATCACGGTTGGCTATCTAAAGGTGAAGGTGGCCTTGTTTGTTCTGAACCCTATGCATTGCTTCAACTGCAACAAGTTTGGACATACGAGCCAACATTGCAAGGTTGCTGCAAAGTGTACGGGTTGTGGAAAAGATAAGCATGAAGGTCAGTGTGAGGGACCCAAGCTGTGCTCTAATTGCAATGGTCCCCACACTTCATCTGCTAAAGATTGCCTGGTCTGGCAGAAGGAGAAGGAGATTCAACGTGTCCACGTTGAACAACGCATATCCTTTCTGGAAGCCAGACAGTTGGTTGAAGCCAAGATGCCGACTGTGATCACTGGAGGTAAGACTTACGTTGCTGCCGCTTCCACCAGAAGAGAATCCAAATCTGTTCAGTGTCAAACCTCGTTAACCTGGGTGTTTTCAGATCGTCCACTCAGGACGACTGAATCTAACGTGCGTTCTTCTGGCGGACCCGGATCGGTATCGACCGGAACTCAGGCTTCCTCTGGGAAGTCAAGGACGGTATCGGCCGACGCCCGGGTTCCGTGTGAGCCCTCCAAGTGTTCTTCGGAGACGGATAGGGGTTCAGCCGATCCCCCCAAAACGGCCTGTAGGGGTTCCGCCAATCCCCACAAAATGGCATCTAAGGGTTCTGCGGTTCCCTCCAAAAGCGCTCCAAAGGGTTCAGCAGGTCCCTTAAAAACCGCGACCTTGAAAGATGATTCGTCATCTTCGAGGTGCTCACCTACTAAGGTAAGGGTGGATGGGGTCCTGGTGGACGTCGAGGGGTTTTCGCAACCTAGGCACTCCACTCCTTCCAGCAGGCCCCAGGTACCACCCAAGCCTGTAAATTCGGACAGGCTGAAGAAGGCAGAGCAAAATCTGGTTCTTTCGAACCAGTTTTCTGCCCTGTCTGATGATGAGATGGACTCATCACCCATCTCGCCTGACTGAAGCAATGGAGCACTCCATTATCCAATGGAACGTGTGAGGCTTTCAAGCCAACTTCGAGGAGCTTGCTCTGCTTTCGAGAAGATATAAGCCAGCTGTGTTTGGATTGCAGGAAACATTTTTAAACCAGTTCCAAGACTCCATCATTCTCTGGTTTTAATATCTTAACCTGAAACTCCCTAAATGATAGAGCTACCGGGGGAGTAGCACTGCTCATAAATAAATCCTATCTGTTTAGTGAGGTTCACTTGAACACCCCTTTGCAGGCGGTGGCTGCGAGGGTGACATTGAACAAGGTCGTCACCTTTTGTAGTATTTATCTTCCTCCATCAGATCATGTTGCCAAGACTGATCTGATTAACCTAATCGAACAACTGCCATCTCCGTTCGTTCTTTTGGGCGACTTCAACGGTCACTCCCTGGTTTGGGGTAACGGGTCCTATAACAGCAGAGGACAAATGTTGGAGGATCTCTTCTCAGAAATGGATTTATGTATTCTAAATGATGGTTCATCGACTTATATTCATCCCGCCACCAGTTCCACTTCCGCACTGGATCTCTCCATTTGTGGTCCATCTCTGGTCCTAGACTATGAGTGAAATATACATGAGGATCTGTGCGGAAGTGACCACTTTCCTGTAATCCTAACAGCAACGCTGTCGAAGAGGAAGCTACACCTAACAGGTGGAATTTTAAAAAGGCGGACTGGCTGTCCTTCCAAGTTCAGTGTACCTCTGAACTGATGGAGGAGGCGGTCATGTCTGCCGAGGATCCCGCCGGTCAGTTTACTGACCTGATTAAAGCAGCAAACAAAGCTATACCGAAAACACGCTTCTCGAAAAAACTTCCCACAGTTCCATGGTTTAATGACAGTTGTAAAAGAGCAATTAAAGAAAGAAAGAAAGCTCAGCGAAAGTTTTTTTCTAACCCAACGCTGAGTAATTTTCAAAATTTTAAACTTTTAAGAGCCAAGGCTCGTCATGTTGTCAAACAACAAAAAAGGAACTCGTGGAGGCATTTCTGTAATAGTTAAATTCTAAAACACAAACACGAAAGTCTGGAAAGCTATTAGGAAAATAAAGGGTAAGGGTGGTTGTAATTATGTAATCATTTAAAAGTTAACGGTAATCTCATTACCGATAAAAAGTAGCAGAAGTATTAGCTAAAAATCTATCAAAAATTCTTCGACGGATAATTATTCTGATGAATTTATTAGGATTAAAACGTTGAAAGAAAAACGACGCCTAGACTTCTCTTCCAAAAGTGAAGAGGAGTACAACCTACCTTTGTCAGTGACTGAATTGAGGCAATCGTTACAGAGAGCCAACGATTCAGCCACTGGTTTGGACCAAGTCCACTACCAACTTTTAACACACCTCCCAAATTCTGCTCTGTCTGTCCTTTTAAAAGTTTATAACCACGTGTGGGAATCTGGCTGTTTTCCGCCATCGTGGAGTGAGGCAGTAGTTATCCCCATTCCCAAACCCGGTAAGGATCACTTGGATCCCGGTAATTTCAGACCTATAGCATTAACCAGCTGTTTGTGTAAAACGATGGAGAGGATGATCAACGCTCACTTCATGTGGTCCCTCGAGTCACAGGGTCTTCTTTCAGAGAAGCAGTGCGGCTTCAGAAAGAACCACAGTACGTTGGATCATCTCGTTCGTTTTGAAACATTTATTTGAAATGCCTTCGTTAAAAAAGAACACGTCTTAACCATTTTCTTTGACCTTGAGAAAGCTTACGACACAACGTGGAAGCACGGCATTCTGGCGGACCTCTGGGATCTCGGTTTCAGGGGCCACCTCCCCAGGTTTATTCAGAGCTTCCTGTCGGAACGTTCTTTCAGGGTTAGAGTGGGTTCCACTCTTTCCGAGCTGCACGAGCAGGAGATGGGGGTCCCGCAAGGTAGCATCCTGTCTCCGGCCCTTTTCAGCATTAAAATTAACAACATTGTTAAAGCTGTCTTAAACGGTACTGATTGCTCCTTGTTTGTGGACAACTTTGCTGTGGAAAGATGTTAAACAGAGTGGAGAGAGCTATGCAGCTGTGTGTAAACAGCGTGCAGAAGTGGGTGACTGAGAACAGCTTCAAGTTCTCCACCTCTAAGACGGTCTGTATTCATTTCCATCAACAGTACGTTTTTTTCCAAGACCCTAACATTCTTCTGGGAAAAACACCATAAAAGTAGTCAGAGAAGCAAAGTTCCTTGGTGTTATCTTTGACACGAAACTTACTTTTTAAAATCACATTCAATACCTTAAAACCTCCTGTCAGAAGGCTCTGGACATTCTTCGTGCAGTGGGACATACTGATTGGGGAGCTGATCGTATCGTCCTGCTACACCTTTACCGTTCGTTAGTCTGCTCCAAATTGGATTATGGATGCATTGTGTACGGATCAGCCCGTCAGTCGATTCTGAAACAGTTGGATCCATCCACCATCAGGGCTTGCGAATCGCGTTGGGTGCTTTCCGCACATCTCCTGCTCAAAGTCTATACATAGAAGCACATGAACCGTCGTTAACCCTCGCCGATTAAAATTGTCTTTAAACTATGTTCTTAAACTCAAATCCCTGCCAGAAAACCCAGCCTATAGTTGTGTTTTTGAACCCCAAAACACCAAATTATTTGAAGAATCGGAGTCAAAGGTTCCACTTCTTGGCATCGCATTCTTCCCCACTTGGAGAAATCCAAACTTAACCTAAATTTGGTAGACGATGCTCCCTCATTGGACATCGTCCCTTGGAACTTTCAGTTTCCTGCAGTCCGTTTTGACCTAGCCAGTTTTAAAAAAGATACAACAAACCCAGAAATATATAAACAGCTCTATTTACAACTTATCTCTGAATACCCTTTATCAGAAACAAAATTCATCAACGGTTCTAAAACAGAGGAAGGAGTTGCTGCGGCGGCTGTATCCACAAAACGAATTAAAAAACCTTTTACCTGTCGGCTTCCAGACGACAGTTCAATATATACAGCAGAGTTGAGGGTTATTCTTTTAGCTCTCAAACATGTTTATTATTCCAAAGAAAAATCATTTTTGATATTATCTGATTCCCTTTCATCGTTACAGTCTATATTAAACCTAAAATATGATCATCCAGTCTTAGTTCAGATTTTAGAATTATATACAGAAATGACAAGAGAGGGGAGATCGATTGTTTTCATCTGGGTTCCTGGCCATGTTGGCATTATGGGAAATTCGGCTGCAGATTCTGCAGCTAAGATGCCCTTGGTGGAGACATCTCAGTTGAGCTCATCCCATTCTCAGACCTAAAACCATGCACAAATAAATATATATTAGAACTGTGGCAGTCTGAGTGGGATGAGTTCCTGGAAAATAAATGATATAAGATATTCCCAGTATTAAAAGAATGCATATCTTATCCTCTGAAAAACAGAAAAGAAGAAACTGTGATGGCCCAATTGCACATTGGCCATTCTTTTCTTACTCATTCCATTTTATTGAAGGGTGAGGAACCACCAATGTGCATCGGATGTGATAAACATTTAACCATAGAGCATATTTTACTTACTTGTTCGGATTTTATTGAAATAAGAGAGAGCCACTTTACAGCTAAATCACTGCGCATGTTGTTTAAGGATATTTCACCTGAAAAGATTTTGAACTTTGAGATCGTTTTTAGTTATGTTTGTGTTTTCACCTTTTAAGCATGGTTTTAAAACTGTATATAGACCAATTTTAAGACATACACATTATTAAAAATTAAATATACAATATGAAATGTGTATCGCCCTGATATAACCGCGCCGGTTGACTGGGCGTAAAACACCAACTTACTTACTTACTTACGTTGTTCTGGAACCTCCTTTAACGCAGTGGAATGGAGGGATGGAAATCAGAGAGGGTTATCTGCCCTGAGCTCTAGGCCCCTGCTCCTTCCTCTCAAACTTTTGGTCTGCTCAACATGTGGCTCTGCGTTGACTGATGGAATGCACAACGACCTGAGTTGGATTCCATCCTGCAAATGAATGTGATTTGCCTCATTTGATTGCAGCTGAGGTCGCTCGTTGCCGTTGTTTATTCTGAAGGTTTTGTTTGCTTAACTCTGTCAGCATACTTTAGTTTGTGAGGAAAATGGAAAATGTGGCCACCACTCTTCAGGTCTTGGAATATTAATTGTGACGTTCTGATTGGCTGAAATGCTGAGGGTTATTGACAGCTCAGAACCCTCCGATGTGCATGGAAAGAATGCTTTTGCCTCAAACAGCAATCACAAGAAGTGATGCTCAGGGGAGGTGTTGTTTCTAGCATGCACAGAGAGTACATGACAGTGACACAGTAGCACATGGTTTGTATGTGACAGTGACACAGTAGCACATGGTTTGTATGTGACAGTGATGCAGTAGCACATGGTTTCTATGTGACAGTGATGCAATTAGCACATGATTTCTGTGTGACAGTGACACAGTAGCACATGGTTTGTATGTGACAGTGACGCAGTAGCACATGGTTTCGATGTGACAGTGACACAATAGCACATGGTTTGTATGTGACAGTGATGCAGTAGCACATGGTTTGTATGTGACAGTGACACAGTAGCACATGGTTTCTACGTGACAGTGATGCAGTAGCACATGGTTTCTACGTGACAGCGATGCAGTAGCACATGGTTTCTATGTGACAGTGACTATGTGACAGTGATGCAGTAGCACATGGTTTTGGTGTGACAGTGACATAGTAGCACATAGTTTGTATGTGACAGTGATGCAGTAGCACATGGTTTCGATGTGACAGCGATGCAGTAGCACATGGTTTCTACGTGACAGTGACACAGTAGCACATGGTTTTGGTGTGACAGTGACACAGTAGCACATAGTTTGTATGTGACAGTGATGCAGTAGCACATGGTTTCTATGTGACAGTGACACAGTAGCACATGGTTTCTACGTGACACTGATGCAGTAGCACATGGTTTCTATGTGACAGTGACACAGTAGCACATGGTTTCTATGTGTCAGTGATGCAGTAGCACATGGTTTCTACGTGACAGCGTTGCAGTAGCACATGGTTTCTACGTGACAGTGATGCAGTAGCACATGGTTTCTGTGTGACAGTGATGCAGTAGCACATGTTTTCTACATGACAGTGATGCAGCTAAAGAGAGCTGTGCAGTGTCTGTTGCATGTACAACGAACTGAATCCTCTGTGCATCAGGTCAGCGCGGACAGTCGAAAAGAGCATGCAGAGCTCAAGTCCCAGCTGGAGTCCAAGCTAGCAGAGAAGTTGGGGACGTTGCTGATGACGGGGGACAAGGTGGAGATCACTGCCGGCACCGAGCTCACGCTGCCTCCAGAAACAGGTTGGTACCCTCTAGATGGATAGACAGCTAGGTAGGTAGGCAGGCAGGCAGGTAGCTAGGTAGCTAGATAGAGAAAGAGAAAAAGAGAGAGAGAGGAAGAGAACTTGAACTCGAAAACTTTGTTTTACAAGGATTGTAGTTTAGGTTCAGTCAAATGAGAGAGGGAAAGAAAGAGGGAGAGAGAGAGAGGGAGAGAGAGAGAGGGAGAGAAAGAGAGAGACAGACTGACATACAGACCACAAATTAGATAGAAATACATACAGACAGATAGTCAGTCTGTTTTTTATGCTCAGTCATCAGTGCAGATTAACTCAATGAAGACACCATAAAATAACCGTATTGGCTCCTGTACATGTACTATTGTTGCCCGGTTAAAAACAATTATAGTAAATAACCACTGGGACTAATGCAATAAACAGAAACATTTTTAGAAAGCTTAGGATGTGCACTTGTCAGATAAGTAATCTATAAAGTTAAATCACATACCTTTCTCTGTCACAACAGCAAAAGCAGGAACTATCCAAACACAAACAAAAATCCCTGAAAAGTTCTATACCTCTGGTTGCATGGATTGCATAAGCATGAATCTGAAAAATTTCAAATGTCAATATAACATAATTGCCTCCCATCAGTGTGAAAGTTGCTCAGACTGTTCATTTGTTTTAATTCTTACTGCGTTCAAAAATGTGGATTGTCTTCAAGCGTACTGCTAATTCGCATGTCTTAAGATGCGAAAGCCTTGAAAGAATTACACATAAATTATTGTCAGGGCAAAGAACAGCTTGGGTCAAACTGCCTACACTTGGTTACGAACACATTCAAGTGCTACTGGTCTAACAATGATAAGTATAAGCATAAACATATTACTTGCTTACAGCTGACGAATTGGTACTGGTCTGCATACTGTGCTGGAGTCACTTGAAATGCATTCCATTTTCTATTGTGGCATTCTATTTTTATTTTGCTGCAGTCACTTGAAATGCATTCCATTTTCTATTGTGGCATTCTATTTTTATTTTGCTGCAGTCGTTTGAAATGCATTCCATATTCTATTGTGGCATTCTGTTTTTATTTTGCTGCAGTTGCTTGTAATGCATTCCATTTTCTATTGTGGCATTCTATTTTGCTGCAGTCGCTTGAAAAGCATTCCATTTTCTATTGTGGCATTCTGTTTTTATTTTGCTGCAGTTGCTTGAAATGCATTGCATTTGCTATTGTGGCATTCTGTTTTTATTTTGCTGCAGTTGCTTGAAATTCATTGCATTTTCTATTGTGGCATTTTATTTTTATTTTGCTGCACTTGTTTGAAATGCATTCCATTTTATATTGTGGCATTCCATTTTTATTTTGCTGCAGTCACTTGAAATACATTCCATTTTCTATTGTGGCATTCTATTTTTATTTTGCTGCAGTCACTTCAAATACATCCTATTTTCTATTGTGGAATTTTATTTTTATTTTGCTGCACTTGTTTGAAATGCATTCCATATTCTGTTGTGGCATTCTATTTTTATTTTGCTGCAGTCACTTGAAATACATCCTATTTTCTATTGTGGCATTCTATTTTTATTTTGCTGCAGTCGTTTGAAATGCATTCCATTTTGTGACTTGTGAGAAAATATCTGTTTCAGTGCAGCTGTACGTGTATCAGAATGGTGTGACCGTGTACAGTGAAAACTATGGCTCCTTCTCCCTCTCTGCTGCTGACTGCAGTCACGTGCATCTGTTTGACGGGGTGAGTGGTCACACACACGTTGGTTAATGATAATAATAATAGATTATTTATGGCGCCCCATCTCGTAAGAGCCCAGAGCGCATACAAAGATATAAAGATACACTCATTTCATTTTTTTGCGTGCAGAATGATTTTGTCATTAAGATCGGCAGTGATCAGCACCACTTTAATGTTTCATTTACTGTGAGGTGCAAGGTCACGAGACAATGTCCATAAATTTGATTTATTTTTAGAGAAAGGAGAGCCAGTTTGGGAATCAAACGGACATCATCAGCTTACCAGCCTCTTGCCATGCCTCTAGGCCAAACTGGCTTGCTGGAAGGCTATGCAGTCACCACCAGAATGATTTTGTCATTAAGATGGGCAGTGATGAGAGCCATTTTATGGTTACATTAATTGTGGAGGATACAGTCACAAGACAATGCCCATAAATCAGAATCTGAAGAGAGAGAGCGAGAGAGAGAGAGAGAGAGAGAGAGAGAGAAGAGAGAGAGAGAAGAGAGAGAGAGAGAGAGAGAGAGAGAGAGAGAGAGAGAGAGAGAATTTGGGAATCAAGCAGACACCATCAGCTTATCTTACCAGCCTTTTGCCGTGCCTCTAGGCCAAACTGGCTTGCTGCAAATCATTTTGACAAGTGTGCCTCTTTACATTTAACTGCCATTGCCGGCTGATGTTTCCTA
>JABMCL010001228.1:742500-747500 GCA_018857735.1 Alviniconcha marisindica
TGGCCAACACAGAGGTGATGATTTCAGTCACAGTTTAATCATGTTGTAAAATGATTGTGACCAAAAGAGGCGATGATTTGAGTCATGGTTTGGTGCTGGTGGCAGGTTCCTGAGTCACCTGTCAGTGAGTAGCGCAGTGCCAGTCGCAGTCAGTCGCTCTGATCTGCCTCACCTGCTGCAGAGAGAGCCAGACTTTGAGGTCACCTCTGACAATGAACAGGTAACAGTGTCCTATGCAACTGAGTTTAGAAAGGTGAGAGAGAGAGAGAGAGAGAGAGAGAGAGAGAGAGAGAGAGAGACGAGGTACCCGACAAAGACAGTGGCAGATGAGTGGAGAGAGAGAGAGAGAGAGAGAGAGAGAGAGAGAGAGAGAGAGAGAGAGACTTTGAGGTCACCTCTGACAATGAACAGGTAACAGTGTCCTGTGCAACTGAGTTTAGAAAGGTGAGAGAGAGAGAGAGAGAGAGAGAGAGAGAGAGAGAGAGAGAGAGAGAGAGAGAGAGAGAGACAGGACAGACAGACAGACAGACAGACAGACAGATAGACAGACAGACTTTGAGGTTACTTTCAACAGTGAACAGGTAAGTGTACTGCGCCATTGAGTTTAGATAGGTGAGAGAGAGAGAGAGAGAGGAGAGAAGAGAGAGAGAGAGAGAGAGAGAGAGAGAGAGAGAGAGACTTTGAGGTCATCTCTGGCACTGAACAGATAACAGTGTACTGTGCCATTGAGTTTGGAAAGGTGAGTGAGAGAGAGGGAAAGAAACAGACTTTAAGGTCACCTTGGACTATGAACAGGTAACAGTGTACTCTGACATAAGTTTACAAAAGTGAGCTGGACAAAGTGAGCCAGACTTTGATGTCATTTCTGACAATGAACAGGTAATGCCGTACTGTGCTATTGGATTTAGAAAGGTGAGCTAGAGAAAGAGAGATTTTGAGGTCATATGGGACAATGAATAAGTAACAGTACTATGCCATTGAGTGAGCAAGAGAGAGAGAGAGACAGAGAGAGAGAGACAGACAGACAGACAGACAGACTTCAAGGTCACCTTAACACAGTACTTTGCTGTTGAGTTTAGGAAGGTGAGCTAGAGAGAGAGGAAGAGACAGACAGACAGACAAATGGACTGACAGGCAAACAGAGAGGAACATGAAACTCTTCTTCTTTGCACACAATGCATTGCAGTTAATGTTTATATACCCAGCACCCACTGTTGTTGGATGACTGATTGGATGTATACAACAAATCTGAAAGGATGCAATGAAGCTGGTCAGTGTGCTGTATTTTCCTGTCCTCTTTCAACAGGTGGTGGTGACGGTGTTGACGGGAGTGCCAGGCAGTGAGAAACAGTCCCTGTGCAAAAGTCTTTCTCAAATGGGTACAGACTGCATTAGGTAAGCAGGGTTCCTCAGGAGTTTTAAAAGTCTGGAAAAGTTTTGCAGTTTTGAAGCGCCCTTTCAAGGACTGAAAAAAGTATGGGAGATTGGAAGTTTTCTTGAACTTTTTTGCTTTTTTTTTTTTTTTTTTTAATAGAAAAAAAGTCCAACATTAACATCTGAAACAGATTATGCTGCTGCATCTCCATATATTGAATCCATTTGAACAGATTAACACAATTTAGCTGGTAATAATTGCAGCCCCCTTTGCTGTCGGCTCTTTATAGGATGTGCATATCTCCTTTAAGAATGACAGATACATGACAGCTGATATGCAGTTTACTGTCTGCACCCATCATGCCTTTGCACTGAAAATACTGCGGGTGGACAATTACACTGGCATCACACAAAATTAATGTGCAGACTCCTACAAGTAGTACAGGTTTGTGTGATCACCACGTTTTAGACTTCCTGGTTGTGGATATTGTCATGTCAGTTGGACTCTAGCAGATGCTTGTAATTTGAAAGAGAATTACGGCTGGCACCACGTTGCTGCAGACCTGTGGGTTTGAGAGTCTCAGCAGGTAAACTGGCATGTAGATAGTGCACATGTAGCACTGTGCGCTGGCTGCCAGTCTGATTCAAGGGAAGCAACTTGTCAAGAACGTAAATCAAAGTTATTTGAAGTTGTTTCCCTTTGACCATTTCAGTGATTGTGACCGCCCCCCCCCCCCCCCCCCCCCCCCCTTTTAAACTGGGTTTTTTGTTTGTTTTGTTTTTGACTTTTTGCACGTTTTACAATGAGTTTTGTGAACTTTAAACATGAGCTCAATGTTGACATTTTATTCCATTCTTACGGTACTTGGTTCAGGAAGTTTCTCATGCAGTTAGTTATAATGTGTCAGATGGAAAAGGCTGCATCAGACAAGAAGACTGACTTGGCTGTCGATCCTTCCCCCACCCCACGTCCCAAAGCTAGTGCAAGACGAAGGCACAGAGAGGGGAAGCAAATCCACACAATGTTCCTGGTGGTGTGAGTAAGGTAACTGTATCATGATCTGTTTCTGTCAGGTGGGTTGTGGTGCGGCAGATGGAGGAGTCTGTGCTGGACATGGGCCAGATCCATAAAATGCTGGCATCGGCCGTCGCCTCCCATCTGAAGCAGGAGAAGAACAAACGTCAGACACGAGTCCTTTTGGTGGCGCCAGGGTACGGTATTGCCACTTCATGTCTGTGTGGAATGTGGTTCTAATCAGGCTTGGTCACTGATGTGGTCCCGAGCATTTTGGTTTGTCAGTGCACGCACTCACATGACTTTCTGGTCTGTCAGTGCACGCACTCACACGACTTTCTGGTTTGTCAGTGCACGCACTCACATGACTTTCTGGTTTGTCAGTGCACGCACTCACATGACTTTCAGGTTTGTCAGTGCACGCACTCACATGACTTTCAGGTCTGTCAGTGCACGCACTCACATGACTTTCTGGTGTGTCAGTGCACGCACTCACATGACTTTCTGGTCTGTCAGTGCACGCACTCACATGACTTTCTGGTCTGTCAGTGCACGCACTCACACGACTTTCTGGTCTGTCAGTGCACGCACTCACACGACTTTCTGGTCTGTCAGTGCACGCACTCACACGACTTTCAGGTCTGTCAGTGCACGCACTCACACGACTTTCAGGTCTGTCAGTGCACGCACTCACACGACTTTCGGGTCTGTCAGTGCACGCACTCACATGACTTTCAGGTTTGTCACCAGCAATGCTGTGGATGATCTATAGTATTCTGTTATACTTTATTGTATGATGACCTTCAGATTCATCAAGACATTTGATGTGGTCGGACTAATCCCTCCTTCTGTTTTGTATGGCATTGGGGTTCGTCAGTGTCCTAATGTAGTCAAACGTTTGTTGTTCCCATTGCATGTTGATATGGCTTAAATGGTTGTGTTGCACTTAGCGTATGGTGACATTCAGGTTCATCAGCATGCTTGATGTGGGCAGACTAACTTCTTTGTTTTCTTAAATGACATATCGGTTTTTCAACACCCTTGATAATTATGGCACAAATGGTTATGTTGCACTTACTGTATGTTGACCTTAGAATTCATCAGCACACCTGATGTGGGCAGACTAATTTCTTTGTTTTTTAAGTGACATTTTGGTTTTTCAAAGCCCTTGATAATTATGGCCCAAATGGTACTGTTGTACTTACCGTGTGGTGACCTTAGGGTTCATCAGTATGCTTGATGTGAGCAAATCCTCATCTTTGTGCTGTCTGACATGCAGGTTCATCAACACTCCGGATGTGGTGGGTGCCGTCCTCAGACACCCTGATGCCCGTGTCAGGAACATGCTCAAAATTGGTCAGTCTGTGTCACATTAGGCTTGATTTTCTTGGAGCTTTCCCGCTTTAAAAAAGAGAAAAGATTTTGTCCTTCTTCACCATAGTTCCTTCTTTTCTGGTTCACTTAACATAGGTCTGCTCTTTTGTCAAGTGAAAATGAACTATTAGGTCAGTGTGAAGGATGTACGCTCTATTTTCATTTGAAATGTTTTCCTTGAGAACAAAGAACACGGCTGTCATCATAACAGGGATATATACCATGATAGGAATACATGCATGGCAGGGATAAGTATAACACCATGGCAGGGATACCTATCTGTGCCTTGCAGAAATGCAATAGCACGCAGTTTATCTTTCCCTTTCTCTCACCCGATAGAGTTCAGTGAATCAAGGAGTTTTTTGCCATTTTTTGTGTTGTTTTGGTTTTGTTTGATATTTATCGTCCTCTTTTTCTTTCTCCTCCTTTTTTTTTTTTTTTTTTTTCTTTTCTCTCATTTGCTCTTGTGATGTTTATATGGCTGCATTTCAGGTGCCATAACTGCCTGCATTGACCCCCTCAACACATTCATGCAGAACAGGTGAGAACAGGTCTGCTTCTAGCTTTCATGCCTGCTTCATTTGAATGGGGACTTGTTGCTTGGTGGGCAGGGTGGTTTGACGCATGATGGTCACATGGTAGTTTATTGTATTGGTTTGATGGTATGTACCTTAGTCACACCACAGACAATTTCAAGATGAAAACAATATACATGTAACAGTATTTAATTAGTGCATCTGATAATTTGAGTTTGATAATGGTTGAATCAGATGAGGTTTTGTTGTATGGTGCATGCTGTGGCCTGAATCCAGCATAATGACTTGTTTTTTTCTGTCAGCGAATGTTTGTGCTGTGAGTGTGGACATATCGAGTGACGTTCTGTCTATGGTAGCCCGTCATTGTATGTTTGTGCTGTAAGTATGGACTTACCGAGTGACGTTCTGTCTATGGTAGTCCGTCAGTGTATGTTTGTGCTGTAAGTGTGGACTTACGTTTTGTCTATGGTAGCCCGTCAGTGTATGTTTGTGCTGTAAGTGTGGACTTACCGAGTGACGTTCTGTCTATGGTAGCCCGTCAGTGTATGTTTGTGCTGTAAGTGTGGACTTACGTTTTGTCTATGGTAGCCCGTCAGTGTATGTTTGTGCTGTAAGTGTGGACTTACGTTTTGTCTATGGTAGCCCGTCAGTGTATGTTTGTGCTGTAAGTGTGGACTTACCGAGTGACGTTCTGTCCAGGA
>JABMCL010001228.1:752500-755000 GCA_018857735.1 Alviniconcha marisindica
TGCTCAAACAGTAGTAAGTTTGTCGCAAACAACTCGGGTTATATCAGACGTTTGTCAGTTTTATAACTGACCATGTTGCTTACGCCAGCTCAAGTAAAACCAAAATCGTTTGAATCGAGACGAAACTTTTTTTTTCTTTTTTTTTTACCCGGGGTGGATGCGCCTCGTGTTTACGTGCGTGCTTGGGCGCTAGGTTGCTTCTACAGTCATATTATCAGTACCCGAACCTTTCGGAGGGCGCTGACCGCGTCGGTGGACAGCTGCGCGGAGATAAAGAGTGCCCCTTCAGTGGCGTAACCAAATCTGGCAGAGTTTGGAGGAGTAAGTAAGTAAGTTGGTGTTTTGCGCCCAGTCAACCGGTACGGTTATATCAGGGCGAAAGGGTTTGGAGGAAGATGCCAGAACGCGGTGTTCGGAGCGTGGGTAACAGGTTGCACGCTGTGTCCTGGCGGTGTTTCAGACTCCAACAACACAGAGGCGAGCTCCGTCGCACACGACGCTCAGCCATCGTCCGGTGTGCGCGCCCTCCACGGACATTCTTGTGCTACATCCTGACTGTTGCACACCCTGCTTCCTGGCCTTGTTTCAGACGCCGACAACACGGAGGTGGGTCCTGCAGCGCACGACGCGCAGCTCGGTGATGCTCGCTGTGGGCGTTGGCTCCCACGGCAACGCTGGTGCGTCCTGTCCACGTACACCCTTGCTAAGTCTTGTGGCCGTGTTGTTTCAGACGCCAGCCACTCGATGGACCTGCAGTACACGACGCGCAGCCAGAGGCTGGTGATGCATTCCCCCTTCCTCCCCTACCACCACCCCATGATTAGACCTGTTTCATCCCTACCCCCCTATTTCCTGGCTGTGTTTCAAACTCCAACAACACGGTGGACCTGCAGTACACGACGCTGAGCCAGAGCCCGGTGATGCAGGCGGTCGGTGTTGGCTTCCATGGCAACGCTGGTACATCCTGTTCACGTACACCTTTTTTTTGTGGCGTTGCTGTTTCAGACTCTTTGTGGCGTTGCTGTTTCAGACTCTTTGTGGCGTTGTCGTTTCAGACTCTTTGTGGCGTTGCTGTTTCAGACTCTTTGCGGCGTTGCTGTTTCAGACTCTTTGTGGCGTTGTCGTTTCAGACTCTTTGTGGCGTTGCTGTTTCAGACTCTTTGTGGCGTTGTCGTTTCAGACTCTTTGTGTCGTTGCTGTTTCAGACTCTTTGTGGCGTTGTCGTTTCAGACTCTTTGCGGCGTTGCTGTTTCAGACTCTTTGCGGCGTTGCTGTTTCAGACTCTTTGTGGCGTTGCTGTTTCAGACTCTTTGTGGCGTTGCTGTTTCAGACTCTTTGTGGCGTTGTCGTTTCAGACTCTTTGTGGCGTTGCTGTTTCAGACTCTTTGTGGCGTTGTCGTTTCAGACTCTTTGTGGCGTTGTCGTTTCAGACTCTTTGTGGCGTTGCCGTTTCAGACTCTTTGTGGCGTTGCTGTTTCAGACTCTTTGTGGCGTTGCTGTTTCAGACTCTTTGTGGCGTTGCTGTTTCAGACTCCAACAACACGGTGGACCTGCAGTACACGACGCTGAGCCAAAGCCTGGTGATGCACACGGTGGGCACGCACTCGCAGCCGGTGATCCGAGGGCAGCACCAGTACTTCCTGGTCTTCACGGGATGCAAGCTGGCGGAAGCGGTCCTCAAGGACTGGCTGCGGGCTTGCGCTAAGCAGGTCAGACAGACTGCACCCAGTCCGGCATCCGTGTCGTTTATACCTTTAGAACACTACCGGCAGCCTTGTCGTTTATACCTATAGAACACTACCCGGCATCCGTGTCGTTTATACCTATAGAACACTACCGGCATCCTTGTCGTTCATACCTATAGAACATTACCGGCATCCTTGTCGTTTATACCTGTAGAACACTACCCAGCATCCGTGTCGTTTATACCTATAGAACACTACCCGGCATCCGTGTCGTTTATACCTATAGAACACTACCGGCATCCTTGTCGTTCATACCTATAGAACACTGCCGGCAACCTTGTTGTTTATACTTATAGAACACTACCGGCATCCTTGTCGTTTATACTTATAGAACACTACCGGCATCCTTGTCCTTTATACCTATAGAACACTACCGGCATCCGTGTCGTTTATACCTGTAGAACACCACCGGTATCCTTGTCGTTTATACCTGTAGAACACTACTCGACATCCTTGTCGTTTATACCAAGAGAACACTACCCGGCATCCTTGTCGTTCATACCTAAGTCACACTACCCGGCATCCTTGTCGTTCATACCTAAGTCATACCACCCGGCATCCTTGTCGTTTATACCTACAGAACACTACCCGGCATCCGTGTCGTTTATACCTGTAGAACACTACCGGTATCCTTGTCGTTTATACCTGTAGAACACTACCCGGCATCCGTGTCGTTTATACCTACAGAATACTACCCCGCACCCTTGTCGTTTATACCTGTAGAACACTACCGGTATCCTTGTTGTTTATACCTA
>JABMCL010001228.1:760000-762500 GCA_018857735.1 Alviniconcha marisindica
TGTGCGTGCGTGCGTGCGTGCGTGCGTGCGTGCGTGCGTGCGTGCGTGCGTGCGTGCGTGCGTGCGTGCGTGCGTGCGTGCGTGCGCGCGCGTGGGTGTGTGTGTGTGTGTGTGTGTGTGTGTGTGTGTGTGTGTGTGTAGGGGGGAAAAAATGTGGAATCAGAAGAAAACAACATTTTCTTAATGATAGTGTTCCACATTGGATACTCCACTTGCACTGTATGTGCATGCATGTTTGTTGACTGTGTCACAATGTTGCTCATTAAATACCCTGATACATTCCACATTCTTTATGTTCCAGCTACATACTTAATGTTCAGATTCACAACTCTTTCGACTTTTGGCGTTTTCCAATATACAATTGTTGCAGTTCATGTTTGCAGACATTCCGTCCTAGGTTTTCTCTGTCTGTCTGCCTCTCTCTCTCTGTGTCTCTGTCTGTCTGTCTCTGTCTGTCTCTGACTCGGTCTCTGTCTGTCTGTCTGTTCTCTCTCTCTCTCTCTCTCGTGTGTGGAGGTGTGTGTGTGTGTGTGGGTGGGGGGGTATTTCTTTCCGTCCTTATTACAAAGCATTAATTCAGACAGAATGATACTATATTTTCATGATGGCGTTTTTATTTGGCATTAACCATACATAATCTTTACGTATGCATGAATTTTGAAGTTGTTCTTTTTAAATAAAAGTTCTTGATAAAAACATTTTGTCTGTGTATATATGTGATCTCTTTTAGTTCGATATATATATATATATATATATATATATATATATATATATATATATATATATATATATATATATATAAATAGCATAGATAGTTTTCACTGGAGGGGCTGGATCCTTTTAGAAAAGGACAAACAGAAACGAGAAAGAGGGAAAAGGGTCCCGTTTTTTCCCCTTCTTTTCTTTCTGTCTTTCTTGACCTCCTTCCTACATTTCAGGAACGGGGAGTCTGCATTGGTATGTAGGAAACAAGTTAGAAGATCTGCTTTTGGATGCTTGTATATATATATATGTATACACTTGCAGAGATCAAAACTGTTATCTTCGATAATGTTAAAATTGTGATGACCAAAACAACAACAACAAAAACAAATACAAACAAAAATAAATAATAAACAAACAAAACAAAAGAGGAGGCCCCCTTTGGCGTGGGGCAGCACTGGTAAGTAAGTAAGCAAATTGGTGTTTTACGCCCAGTCAACCAGTGCGGGCATCACTGGTAGGTAACGTAAAATAATATTGATAAAATTCTATCATCTAACGTCAGGCCGAAGACTATGTGATTGTTTCTGAACCGACGTCAGTCTCTTACAAAAGCTCAAAACCAACTCGCAGTGTTAATTAAATCATTGATTCCAACCGAATCTAAATCGTAAACACAGCTGCAGAAGGAGATTACGTTATCGGGTAACTTTTAGTGTTCGACATCCTCTACTCAAACGTTTATCCGGCAAGCAAACGCTGTGAGGGTGTTTTTTTTGCGGGGTCTATCTTCGACCCGACGATAAAAGTCAAGCTTAGTGTTCCGCCAGCGGTAGCAATGGTCCTTGATGTCGAACAGGTAGTGGTATGCCAGAACAGCCATGTGTGTGTGTGTGTGTGTGTGTGTGTGTGTGTGTGTGTAGAGAGAGAGAGAGAGAGAGAGAGAGAGAGAGAGAGAGAGAGAGAGAGAGAAAACCTGTTTTTTCACTCCCAGCCAACCATGACGGTTATGCTATCGGAGCCAAACCCGGTTTACCGGAACACGGTAAACTCTAATAATTATATACTTTGTAAGACTAGTACATGGTCAATTTAAAACACACACACACACACACACACACACACACACACACACACACACACACACACCATAAAAACAGAGGTAAACAAGTGGTGAAACAAAAACATCCAAAAAGTCATCCAAAAATTAAATCGTCCAAAAATATTGATCTCATTTAGATAGTCAAAGATGCAATCCGACGATATGTCCTCGAAGAACATCCTCAGACAGACGGAGCGACAGTGTGTGTGTGTGTGTGGGGGGGGGGGGGGGGGGAGCGTGTCACATCATTGTGCACAAGGCCTTGTGTTTACCCCGCGGGAGGTCTAGCGGGGCTGGGGGCAGGAAGACGGAGGCGAAGAGACAGGACTTGGCCCACCCGAGTGAGGTCTTCAGCAGCGAGAAGGTCCAGCGCAAACTCCAGGCACTGGTTTACGACATCCTTCCTTCATCCACTGCCGTATTTAGTTACGCCGTAGGTCCCAGGAAACTGTCAGCTAACGAGCAGTTTTTTTTTTGTTGGTGCTCAAACAGTAGTAAGTTTGTTGCAAACAACTCGGGTTATATCAGACGTTCGTTTTATAACTGACCATGTTGCTTACGCCAGCTCAAATAAAGCCAAAATCGTTTGAATCGAGACGGAACTCTTTTTTTTTTCTTCCTTTTTTTACCCGGGGTGGATGCGTCTCATGTTTACGTGCCTGCTTGGTCGCAAGGTTGCTTCCACAGTCTTATCAG